>VYZM01000248.1:404247-444252 GCA_013398915.1 Dromas ardeola | reverse complement strand
CTGCAAAGCCTCATAAGTAGGCTCACACCAAAGGCTTTAAGACAAACCACGTCACATCCCAACAGCTGTTCCCCAGCGAGGTCCGTGGGGAAGCGCTGTAGGCTGGTGAGGGTGCTGGTGTTGCTTGCCTGCAGGAGGAACTGGACATGAGTTCAATCCATGCAAATCTCAGACTTCATCAGAAATGCTTGTTATTATTTGGTTCCCAGCTTTTGAAATATACAATCCAATTACACAAAGTTGTCATCTGTAATGTTGTGTCTCTCCATTCTCATCCTTGTCTTCTTCGTATGCATCCCGCCTCCTGACTTAAAAATCCAAGGGAATAAGGGTCTCTAGGCGGGAGGCTGCTGAAATGACTTGAAATTTATTTCTCATCATTTTTTCTTAAGGGAAAAATGAAGACGGCTTCCCCAGACACTGGGAGAAATCAGACTTGTCAGTTTGACTTCACTGAAGGGGAAAGACTCCGAAACTCCTTTAAGGAATCAAATAGGGAACACTTGGAAAAGCAGAGCTTGATTAAAGACAGCTAACATCAATTCAGGGAAAGGAGATCATGCCTAACTAATTTGTTGGAATTCTTTGAGGAAATTACTGCCCTGGTAAGGAAGGGGAAAGGATATTATAGACTCCGTTTTTCAGAAAGCATTTGACAACATTCTCCGCTGTTGGTTAAAATGTCTAAGGTCTGAAGTCATGGAATAGAAGGACAATGAGCATATTGGACTGAAAACTGGCGAAAGAGGAGGAAAGAAAGGGTAACTATGAATGGGAGCCTTTCATTTTAAAGAGGGGGTTGTAAGAAGGATCAGGGAAAAAAACCACATTTTGAGTTTGAAAACAAGATTTCCCAAGGTTACTGAAGACACTCCTGAACCTTGGGAAATACAATTAATAATGAGGAGCTGTGCAGACAGATGGAGAAAGGAATGGTTTGTGTTACCACGGTATCTTGGAGAGCAGATAGAAAGGGGAAGACTTTCTTGACTGCTCTGATAAAACATATCTGTCACAGTTTGAGTGATAATATGTGTTAAATTCCACAGACACAGGAAAAGACCCAGAATTTCACACTGCAGAAACTAAAGGTGGCCCACCTTTCCCTTCTTCATGTTAATGATTACTCCCATGCACTTAAGCTTTCTTTTTTCAAGAATGATCTTATGACATGCAATTGCACACAAATGTTATTACTTAGGGTCTTCTCATGAGGCAACGATTTCACTTCAGGTTACTCTTATCTCATTAAATAGCACAGGAAAAATACTTCTGCTTTGAGTCTTTGCTTTGAGGAAAAAACCCACAACCAACTGCTGCTGTTTCACACTAAGGACTTGTCTATAATCGCGTACACTAAAGCATGTGTTGAAACACATTTTAACCAGTAGATGTGATAACGCCGTCCCACGCGGTGTAAGCTAAATCATAAAAAGCTGCTGTCATTCCTGAATTAGAGTACATGTCTACTCTGACCTTCGGGCACAGGACCAGGGAGAGGATTCAGCCTGGTGTGTTCACATAGCTGCCTCTGGGCCATCAGCATCCACCAGCTGCAGGCATCCATGCTGATCGAGCTCAGGCTGCTTACATACCACGTTTGCCCTTGTAGCCAGCAACATCTCAGGGAGAGTCTTGCAGCCTTGACACCACTGCAAGTGACTACCAGAAAGGGGTAGCCCTGCTCGGTCTGCTGCAGCCCTGGCCCACAGCTGGCAGCCCTGCCTTTGGCTCTGTGTATGGTGAACCACTGGCACTGAGGCTTGCAGAGCAGCCTCCTTCACTAGGAGTTTATTCTAAGGTGGGCGCGCAGTCCCTGCTGCGGGTATGGTCTTCCCCAGGGGAGAGGGAAGGGAGTGGCAGAAGGACTCCTATGTCTTAAGCTGCTGTGCAGTTCACCGGGGGATGCCTGCCAGGTTCCTTAAACTTTCTATTCCCACCTTTCCAGTGTGGCTTACCCCATCTGATGCTTTGCCTGAAGAAAAAGCAAGCTGATACTTGTGTTTAGCTATCAGGTATGGTCCCTTGGACGTGTTTTCTGTAGACCATTTGAAAGCCATTCTTTTGTGTAACGCCACCTTTGCTGCTAGGGTATTATGGGCAGGAGCACTTCGCTCTGCTGATTACACCATGCTTGGAGAGGAAGCAATAACTTAAGTGACGTGATTACAAAACTGCTTCTGATGGGCTTTAATGTACATGGGAGAAGGTACCTTCTTCTATCAGTGAGAGCGTTAAGTTAGGAAGCTTTGTCACGTGCGGAGAATTTATTTTAGTAATAGAGCCTTATAAGCCTCCATTTTTCTACACAAGTTGATTTAGTGTGTGCCCTTGTAACCAGCGTGTCTTCCTGTTTCCTCTCTTTCCACTTTGACATATAGAAGATGCTAGCGAATTTTGCTTTGTTTTGTTTGGTTTTTAGATACCTAACTGACCAGAAGGAAACAGGATATGCAGCAGTGGCATTCCACCAGGAAAATGTGTAATTCCATCAGCATGTCTTACTGCTTGTCTTCTTGGGTAGGTCTTTTTCCTCTTGTCTGGTGCCTTTTCTTGACTGTGTCTGTCTGGGGATATTTATATACCTCTAGGACAGAATTTGCCACCAAAACAAGTATTTCCCTGCTCTTCCCCTCCCTCCCTGGCTCCATTTCTCACTTGTTTGAAGCATTGAACACCCTTGACTCCCAGTTCTCACTCTAGTGGCTGGTGGTGACTCCTAGTACATTTGTATTTTTTTGTTCATTTACTCATTTTCAGAAATATTGCTTCCCTTCTTCTTTCTAATTTGAAGCATTATTAACTTCCACAAGTTTCAAGCTAGCCCTTCTGTCCTGCACACCAAAACAGTTTTCTTCATCACTCAGGGCAGAAATAGTAGAAGTCGGAGGCGTGACCCTTCTGGACACCAAAATGCAATACGATGGATCTCTCAATGTCAGTTCCCTTATAAGACAAAAAAGTAGGTAATGTAGGAAATAAATTACTACATACAATTCAGTAATACCTGGAAGTAGAAATAGCAGATACATATTTTTTTTTTACTCAGCACCTTTTCCTGCTAGGAGAAAGGCTGTACTAGAGAAAATGTGAATATTAAGCTTGTAACCTTTGGGACACAGTCTCGTCTCAGCTTTTCCTCTCTATATTAATTTTCTTCCGATGCTTTTTTGGCAGTCTTTGCAGTATTTTCCCCTCAGATGATACTGCAATTCCAAGCATCTTATGGGGAGGGGGAAAACCTTTCCAAAGACAACTCTAATCTACTTTAAGCAGATCTCCCTAAACTATTCCCTATTAATTTCTGCTTTGTCAGAAGGTCTCGTCTCCATGCCCATTGGGCTGATTATTAATAGACACGATAACAAATTTATAATTCCACTCTCATTATTTTTTCTTTTCAGGCAAGGGAAGGGGAGAGCGTTGTGTATTTTTTAACATTAACTGTTGTCCCTCCTCTTATCAGGTTAATTGGGCTGTGGTAATGTCTGACTGGATATCCTGCCCCGAGGTGATTTAAAAATGGCAAATGTCATGATTTTTTTTACTCGATGCTGGAATGTCAGCCTTCTCGTATAAATTATGGCGGTTGCTCTTGTCTCAGTGACATAGGTATTTCTTTAACATGTATTCTTGGATAAACACCTACACAGCTATCAAGAACAAGGACTATGTGATTTCACAACAACAAAGAAAATAATCTTCTACCAGCCTTATCGCCCTGGCCCTGTAAAAACCCATTGGTAGCCAGCCAGGTTTAAAGATGTCACCATCATGCTTGCTACTTCCACTGAGCTCTGCAGAGCTCTGCCTGGCATCTTTTCAAAACAAATCTTGGAAAGCGCACAGAGAAATGCTTTCTTGCTGGAGCCCTCTAGGTCCTCCTAACTACACAGTGGCTGCCAATTGCAGCTAACAGGGCTCTTGCTCTTTTTTTTTTCTCCTTTTTCCCCCCCTCATTTTAAGTATCATTTGTCCCAGCCAGAAGGGCTTGCCTCTGCCTGTCCCAGCCCCAGCTGCGGGATGCGGCACGGGGAAGAGGCAGTTTCGGGATGGGGGCTGGCATGGGGGTGGCAGCAAATGTAGTTCCCACGGCTCAGGGTGCTCTGCGAGGGTTAGCGCCTACGGTGTTGACAGCCCGTAAAACTCAAAGTCCTTGAGCTGAGCAAACTGATAAGCAGTGAACATGGCAAGACAAAATAAGAAAGAAGGAGTAGTGATTAAAGAGGTGGAAAGGCTGCTTTTGTAATGAGGGTGTCACGAGGAAGGAAAGAGGTTTCAGTCTCAGAGAGGTCATTTCTTGGCTCTCTGGAGGGCAGGTAGCAAAAGGGCGGTCTGTTCTTGCAGGGCAGCAGCCTTGGAAAGGATTCTGTATGGTGAGGACCTGACAGGCAGGGGGTAAGAGCAGGCACCTTCATGGACATTTAGGGGTGGCTGTTGGCCGAGCTCCACAAACTTCAGCTCTGCTGACACACGCGTAGGGCAGGATCTGGCACTCACCGGGTCTGGCAGCAGATGGACAGCTGACATTTAAACACTAACTGGGGTGAGACTCTGAACCACAGACTTCATTTTTCCTGTGAGAGGCCATTGCTAAATAATTTGACAGCTTTTAATTTCATAGCACCGATAAGCATTTTGTACAATACTCAGTTAAGTCTCTTTCATGACACTTGAGTTTGTTGCTGACAGGTTACCTCTTCTTCGGCAAAGGAGGCCCATACTCCTTGTTTCAGGTTTGCCTGTCTTCTCTATTTTGCATCAGAGAAAGTCAACCAGGAGAAAAATGTTGCAGCGACTTAAAGGAGATCACACACGTAGATTTTGCTGGGAACGGAGAAGGCAACTGCTTTGTGCTTGGTCAAGCAGGACAGTTCTCGGCACGGCCAGAGTACCTTATGGTATCCCAGCTCTTGTGGATGTGGCCCATTCACTATTTTGCCTCTATTCAATAAACTGCTGTTAATACTGTCCAAATAAATTCAGGGAGCTTTGGATGCAACGTAATATTAGATAGATAGAGCATTCCCTTTTTCATCGGGGAATCTGAGAGCTCTTTGTTATGATTTCAGAGAATTAAAGCTTCACAGTATTTCTGAATTATACCTGGAGGAATTATTTCCCATAAGCTGAGGGAGCAGAAAGATGGATGTCCCTTCCTCATGCTAAGGTTGGGATAATGGATCCAGTGACTCGGCGGCTGGGGTTCCCACAAGAGTCTCCTTGTTCTCGTGTCCACTGGCTCTCGGGTGGCAACCAGCCCTGGGTAGCAGCCACCCTCTGATGCGCCCTGCGAGGTGCAGAGTGTACTCAGGAGCACCAGCCGAAGCCTGGAAAAGGGATCTGGAGAGGAACAGGGGAGACTAACAGAATGGTAGGAGCTGCCGTGTTTTGTGAGTTGTTTTAAATAAAGAATCCATTTTAATCCTACTGGCCTCTTGCCTGCTTGCTTCATTCAAAATAAAACACACTCTCCAGAAAATGGTTTTACATAGCCCAGCCAAGTTTCTGGTAGAGCGCAGACCCCAGACATCCATAATTCATGAGCAAGGAAGGGTGTGGATATTTTGTGGGAACCGGACCCTCCGTGAACAAGATCATTTTCATTTGCTGATTATGTCATGTAAACAATATGCTTTTAGGATTCAGAGGAAAAGAACTGTGCATCTAGCAAAGTCAAACTGTTGATTCGTATGCTGGAAGGAAATTAAATTAACCTGAAGCCTTTGAGTCAACAATAAATATTACAAGGAGGAGTATGTTGTGCTTCAAAGTTTACTTTACCAAGTTTTAATTTCTGCTATATATCTTTTACCTGTTGAACAACCCACATGCCGTTCAGCTTGCAAAATACTTGCACTTTTCATTATTGTGGCTTAGATTTGCAATGTCGTGGCAAGGTTTGAGTGTTTGACAGTAAGTAAATTGAAATGCCTCGCCAATTTATGCTTGAAAGAATGGTACAGTGAAAAGGACATAGTGGATAGCCATTGGTTTTCCTCATGCTTATGGTTTTTGATCCCAGATGCTAAAATTTTATCCCTAAGATACATAAATGATACCTAAAATCCCTGTAATCCACAGAATATGATATTTTATTGTACATAGCTGGTTCTCAACACCATAACTAATTGCCAAGCATAGTTATCAAGTGTGCTGCATTTACACCTTCTAAGCTCTAGTTGTTGGATCCATAAAAACACTTGAATATGAAATTTTTACCCTAACTCCACTAGGCATTTAAATCTCAAACCGTCATTCCCAAAGCTTATTTCTCAGCTCTCACCTAAACCTAAAAAAGATGGCAGGGTCTGTGACCACTGAAACTCTGCCCTTCGCATCTCTCCTGCCGTTCTCAGTGGATGCCTCTGACACAGGTAACTAAAGGAGGGGATGTCTCCCTGCAACCTTCTTCCCAAGAAGTAGGAGGCCATATCCTGACTGCAGCCACCCGTCTTTGCAGAGCTCGCCCCACAGCTCTGGCCCCAGGCTACGCAACCCAGAGGCTCAATCACCTCGGCAATACCAGTACCATGCAGGTGACTCGGTGAACTCAGGTGACTGTCACTTCATGAATCAAAAGCTGTCATAGCTGAGAGGCAGCAATCTCCTATGATGTTTCAGAGGCAGAACATTTGCACATCCTGTTTTCTTAATATCCGTATCATGACTGATAAGAAAGGAATATAGGAGCACCTTCATTTTACACTTCAGAGTATCGTGTGTGCTCCTCCAAATAGAGCCAGGTTTTTCTACAGAGGCAATTGTATTAGGCATTTGGGAAGACCCTTAGATAGCTCTAGCTGTTTACCAACTACAAGGATTTACACTCAGAAATGCTGATGCCCCACCTGAAAATGCCTTATTGAATGTGAATGCAAAACCCACTGGTTGGCTCACGTCCACAGGCAGTATTTGGCTTTAAGGAAATCATCTACTTCTCGTACAAGAAACCCTGACAGACTGTCAGGATTGCCTATGGAGAGACCGTCAGAGCAGTGCTTAAACCCCGGCGTGTGTTTTCATGGTCATTTTGCGTCAGGCTGAGCTGCTGAGCTGCCTGGCCGGCGATGGCAGATGCTGGCAGAGAGGTGGACACAGGGTGCAAGTCCTCCTCTGACAGCAGCATCGCCTTCTGCTGATTCAAGGGGACAGTGAACCTCTATCCTTAGGACTCAACACTTTACTTTCCAGAAACTGTATCCAGACAGAGAGAGAAATTGGCCACCCCACCTTATGGAAATGGAGCTACAAACTTGATTCATTCCAGGATCTTGATAGAGACTAGCCATGACAGAAGCCAAAAATGTTTTGGGTGCCACCAGGTTTATTGTGAATAAGCATGGTGCATAGCTTACTGGGATGGAAAGACACCACGACAGGCTGTAAATTTTGTTGGACCTCTATATGCTTAGCTTCGCTGGTAGTCATCCATCCTTGGGGATACTGGGAAGATTTCAGCAGCACTCATTGGGTGTTATCCTAAGGATCATAAGGACAGCAGGAGAAGCAGGGCCATGGGAGACGACATCTCCTGAGCTGCAGAGCATCAAACTGGGATCTCATTCTCCGGTCACTCCAGTGGCAAGCGCAGGGCATGTGGTGAGGCACGCTCATGGCCACAGGGACCCTGCTTCCTACAGCAAAAGATTTATTCCTTTCCCATGGCGTTGGAGTCTTCCCTTCCTCTTTGGAGGTAGGACATAGGGTGAGCAGTAAAAGCTACCTGAGCAAAGAGAACTAGAATGCTTAGAAAAACATATTTACAATGGGACTCTCCCAGGGTTAGCATTTTTAGATACAGATATGCAGAAAAAGAATTTAACAAGGACAAACACAGCCATGTATGAGAGGCGGATTATTTATACAACAGGCATTAGGAGCTCTGTGGCTGGGAGTTAAAGAGATTACAACCACATGAGAAGGCTAACCTACTCCTGTAAGAGCCAACAGCCATTTATTCAAACAGAATAAGAAAATTAGCTTCAGCTCTCTCCAGTCTGAAGCCATTGTATTCACCAGCAAACTCCTGAGTGACGGAGATAAATTGAAACAGAAAAGACAGCAAGGGAAAAAAAGCCCTATACCTTAGGCAGACACGCACATCGAGCAGGGGTAGAAGTGGTGATTTAAGTCATGCTTGATGCCTGCAGTGCCTTAATACACGCCAGCTAATGGGGAAACGAGGAAAGAGAGAGAGAGAGAGAAATAAGGTGCCCAATTCATTGGCCCAGCTGCAGTGAAAGGACTCCCCCACCTGAGGGAACAGGAAATTCATTTTTAAGACTGCATTGGGGATCATTCAGCTGGTTTTAACCCCAGTCCTTTGGGCATTTAAACTCCTCCTGGACTGGATGTTAAACCTTATATGGAAAAGACAAATCTCAAATTTTCAGGCGGTAGACAAGAAGCGTACGGATTTTCACAAGATAGGGATATAGGTTGTACCTGGAAATATGCGTATGCTGGCACCAACACTAAATACGCCTGCACAAATGGGGGAATTGTATGGAGTGACCTATTTTGCATTCAGAAGTGTGAAGTTTCCAGCTTACCTCAATAACTGTATGCTCTGTAAGCGTATTGCAGAGGTCTGGGACCAAGAGCTGCGCACAGCACGGTGTACGGGGTCAGCAGTAGAAAGCTGGCTCTCAACCCTTGTGGCTTGGCCTGACCTAGAGCTGACTTGGCCCTCATGAAACTCAGGATGTTGTGAGCATCCTGGCCCTGTGGTCCCCCATGGCACTTGATAATTTGTGCTTTGTGCAGGGGGGGTAGGTGTCGAGGCAGGGGGTGGAGGCTCAGCCAGAAGTACATGTAGGAGGGAGCCAGGATGCCTGGATCTGACCACTTGCTTCAAAAATTTGCTTCAGTCTCGGCTTCTCCAGCTCTCATTTTTATAGCTCAAATCCCCAAAGTCCCTGCTCCATATTTACTCCTTCCTTGGCAAAACCATGATCAAATTAGTGGAAGTTTTGACTGAGGAGAAGCAAATTTATACCCTGGTCCTTGGCAACCTGAGGATATATATGTGCTGGTGTGAGGAAGGGGAGGGGGAAAAGGGGACAAAAGGATCATTCACTGTTACTCCCAGCCCTGGTCCCACACTCCTGGCGGTACAAGGACTAGTCCAGCCAGCAGCCTCTGCGTCACCATGACCACAGACCCACAGACTGCCCTGAGGCTTGCAACCTGGGTGGTTTGGCCAAGAGGATGGACACATACTTGGTGCCAAGGTCTATCTGTCCGGCACCAATCCCCTCCATCACCACGCAAAGGAGGTGGCTCTGGAGGCAGCCACCTTCCCAAAGCTGCTTCCCGACCTTCCCCTGCCTCGTGACACCATGTACATTTTCCAGCCTTCAAACAGCCATGTTGGCACAGGGTGGCCCATGTCACCCCATGGCTGCTGGGGACAGATGGTCCAGCCACATGGGGCAGCCCCGAGCCCCGCAGGTTGGATGGTCTTGTCTGTGCCTGCCGACCATCTCTCACGCCCAAGCTGGCTCTGGCAGCACCAACCATCCGGGGGTAATCCCATCTTAAACACCCCACAGCAGGCCTTGTGGCACAGTGGGCATGTCCTCTGTCACATGAAATTGGAAGGAGAAGCAAAGAAACTCTCCTCTGTCTGAGCTTAAGTACAAGCCACATTTCCTCAGGTCAAGCATGGTCAGTGAAGCAAAGAGGAACCATTTAAAAGCCGAAATGCTGCATGCAACTGAAATCTGTGTTTTTTTCAGCCTGGGAGCCAAGGGTTTCTAAG
This sequence comes from Dromas ardeola, assembly GCA_013398915.1. Taxonomy (NCBI): domain Eukaryota; kingdom Metazoa; phylum Chordata; class Aves; order Charadriiformes; family Dromadidae; genus Dromas; species Dromas ardeola. Next base: position 434,486 of record VYZM01000248.1, on the reverse strand, counting down.
AAGTGTGTAAAAAGCGATGAAGCAAAGCAAGTTCATATGCGCTGCACAGCCATCTATGCCTGTGACATTTCTAAAGGGGTTCGCACATCCGCTGGAAAATGTTTGGGGATCTGCAGATTGCAGTGAGCTAAATGAACTCTCAGCCTTCGTTAGCATGAGGCTGGGCTGCTCGGGGCTGGGTATAAGAAGTGCTTTGTGCATTGAGGCATGCTTGGGCCAGTTGTCAGATCCCAACATTTGCAGTATCGTGGCAACCAGTGTATCACTTGCATCAACCTGTACGGCACTCTGCTGGGTCCCAATGCACAAACCTCACACAAATATTTCAACATGTTTGGAGCCAAACTGTAGTCAATATATGAAGTCATTTCACCGCAGCTTTTGGCCAATAGGAAAAAATTCCGGACTAACTTATTTTCAGAGGTTAAAAATAGCATTTTTGTGTGTGTGTGTGTGTGTGAGGTTAGTAAAAACAGAAATGAGAAAGGCAGAAGTGAGGGTATATGTCGTTAGCATTTCTGAGACACCTGGAGCTGGTCCCCAGGCTGGGGGAGCGGCTGCCTTTCCTTTTCTTTGGACAAGCACCCTTTGTTTGGTGGGATCAGATCAGGAATGGAGAGCAGAGGGCTTGTCCCGCCAGCCCCCCAGCTTCACCCCTCTTCTCTCCATGAGCATGGAGCACAAGCTTATGTTCTGTTTCGCAGGGATGGCCCACTGTGGAGACCTTAGAGGACCTTAGAATCCTTAAGGACCACAGAGTCCTTAAAGAGAAGCCAAAGCAAGGAAGGGACTACCAGGGTGGTGGCACAGTGTCAACGGGGTGTCCCCATGCACAGGCATGCAGTTGCTTGTGCTCCCTGGGGCAGGAGAAGGAGATGCTTCTGCCTTGCCCCTGCCTACTTGTGGGGTGCTCTGGCACCCCAGTCCTGCACACTGCACATGGGACAGCTGGGGCAGGCCCATGGCTCCAGCAGCAGCAAACATCTTCATGTGGGAAGAGCACAGAGGCCTCCAGGCAATAAATTTCCTGAAGGAAGATTACACTTTTTGGCAGCCCACTTTTTGATGTTGCACCTCCCCTGCGGCACTCTGCTTTCACTTACTGTGTGCAGCGTGTGATGTGGATTTTCATATAACATTGGTGCGCTCGGTCTTGGAGTTGTGCAGCGCCAGATGCTGCCCGTGGGCCCTCACATCTGGTGGACGTACAGCAGCGAGGTCTGCAGGGGCTACTCTCCCGCAGATGCGCTCAAGCTCTCGTAGGGTGCGAAACCGCTCTTAAGGACAAGATTGTCTTCTGAGCCACCTCTTGATCCCATCTGTAATCCCCCAGCCCTCAGTACGGCAACTGCTCTGTTCGCTCACGGCTAAAATAATACCGGGGTAATATTGCTGTGCTTATTCCTGCCTTTAATGTGATGGCTGTCCGCGCATGTGATTGCATCCCAAAGCATTTCTCTGATCTCAGGGGTCTGCAAATGTTTAAGTTAACAATGAAAATAAAATATTTTCCTTATCAAAAGCTTGCCTTTCTCATGAACTGTGCTGGTGAGTCAGAGGGAGACATGGAAATCCTCGCTTTCTCTGGTTTCTGTCTGGTCTTCACCCCACTCCTTCTGCCAGGCCCCCTTTCCCCTTCTCTCCCCCTCCCCGGCTGCCTGTCCTCGCTTCAGCCTCTCGCCCCTACTCCGGCCTCATGCTTCCTTCTCAGGGAAGGCAGGAGGCATGAGGATAATGATGTCCTGGCTCCTGCACCGAGCAGTTCCTCAGTCAGCCTCTACCATACCACAACTGTGCTGGTCCTTCCACCCATGTACCACAGGTTTTCTCCAAACCCGTGGGCAGTGGGACCTCCAAACTTTGGCTGCAGGGTAGGGAGTGGAGGGAAGGAGCAGCATCCCAATGCTGGCCTCCCCTATCACCAGCCAGGACAGTGGTGCTGACTCTGCAGGAAATACCTTTACTCCTGGGAAGGTAAGAGAAAGATAATGCTAAACCATGACTATTTTTGTCTTCATTTCACCAGACTTCATTTGTCTTTCAAAGTCCACATTCTCGATGCCAAACCATTGTGCTCCATAGAAAAATGAGAAGAAAGGACCTCTGGCCCTGCCCAGAAGAAGACCTATTAGATGTGCTTAGATATCTAGGCTCCAGCTCATGTGAACAATACATAAGTTATCAGTGTGTAACCACAGTGTATTTCAGAAGAGGCAGAGTTACGCTGCTGTACAAACAGTAAGTGCATTCATTCCTCCCATCATATAATAGGTAGAACTGGCAGATTGCTGTTGGCTTTTATCAACAGTGGGTAACAGTGGTGTTGAGATGCAGGTCTGTAATCTCTTACAGGAACTACAGCACTAGTGGAAGTACTTATACTGAATGTGATTCATGAAAAGCGGCCACTGCATGAAGGGTGGAAAAATTTGCATTTCCCCTAAAGGGCTACCAGGTGTATGAATTTTAATTTTGGAGATTAATTGCAGGGGAAAGTCATGGGGTTCTTTCTAGACTAAAGCCAGGAGCACATGGGGACAATTCAGTGCGCAGCACAGGGTGATTTTCCATGGGAGCTGATGTGACAGTTTTTCACTTCAGGTCCTGCAAGAAGATTTTTAACTGATCTCACTCACCCTGCTGACCCATTGCTCCTTGGTTAAGGAAATCAGGAAGCAAAATGAATGTTGCAAGGGCTGTTCCATGCTCCTCATCTTTGATAACCATGCTTCCTTTTCTTTGCACTGGAAATGAGAAGAAAGTTGTCTTTGATCATGTTCTGTTCTAATCTACTGTGCCCTGGTTTCAGTTAAGCTTCTCTGTCTAGAAGCTGCTTGAAGCAATAAAGTGGAGAGGAGGCAAAAATGGCCATGACTTGCCTATGACTACTTTATTCAGTAAAAAAAAATCCCCAAAGCTTGCCATAACATTCTCATCTACCTTAACAGCAACAATCCTGGCCTTCCAGGGCTCTTCATGATACCACACGTACTTCCACCTTCTCCTCCACTTGCCACAGTAGAAAGGGACCCGCCTGTGTCAGAGCTTCTCCTCAGGATGTCAAATTGTAATTGTATTTGCACTCCTGAGAAGTTTCTTCCTGCAGTCTGTCAACTCTGGAATCCTTGGGAAAGAAAGATCAATTTAAAATTTTAAATTATATACTAACTAAAATATTTCCTAGGTCTTTCATCCCAATAATATTTGAATAGAAAAAGTTTACCAGCTACGTCTCTTTAGCTCCACTCACGCAAATGCATGCTCCACCAAAAAGACAAAAATAGACATTAAATTCCCCAACTGTTACTGTAATTTTCCTTGTATCCAGCAGCAAACAGGTGAGATTTGTATGCACTTTAAAGATCCAGAGGTGGGTAAACATTTAGAAAGTGTCTGTGTGAGGTAAAAGTTGAACTCCAGTTTCCAAAGTGACTTGGGAGTTGAGTTCCTCTGATTTCCAGTGAAACTGGACTCAGAGATTTGAACATCCTTGAGACCAAGACTTATGCATAGCTCATATACCTCATATCTCAATGACGGCATGTTGATCCAGACCCTCTCCACAGTAACCAAAGCGGTGCTCATGTGTTTCATTCACTGGATCTGCTGGGCAGGTTGTAACCTTCTGCAGAGCAGCTGTAAGATATAGCTCAGGAGACAGACTCTGGAGAGCTTCTCCTGTCTCAGCTCCTTTATATCTCTGGGGAACGTCCAGATTGGGGCAAAACTCCTCTTTCAACTAGAGAATAGTACATTGACATGGACCACCTCTGTGCAGACAAACTGAGGGGCTGGGTTTTGTCTCTCTCCTTCTAGCTCTTGGCCATGTGCTAACATACTAGCTTCCTTCCACCTTTCTCCCCAGTGGATATTTTATGTGAGATTTACTGTCTCTTTTTAGTTATGCACTGAGGCTCCCTTTTCCTGAGGAAATTTGAGGTAACATTTGTGAATTCCCTTAACACATTCTTCTCTTGCACATGGAAATTCTTGGTGTCTCGGGCAGGTCAAGGTTTCTGAGGTTTGCTTGCTTCTAATGATCTATTTCTGACTTCGTCAGTGAGCCTGAAGCTTCCTTCCCATCCTTATAATGGCAAACCTGGGTAGCTAATCTTTGGGGAAATAGCCTATCATACTTCTTCGGTTCCTTGTGCTGCTATATTAGTTTAGTCTCCCTGGTTGTAAATATCGAAACCTTAGTCTTGCTGTTGAGTCCATCTAGATTGGAAACATAGTGCTACTACTCCTTTGCTGTCTCAGTGTCTTTCAAATCTCCCCCAAGTATCTCCTTTCTGCTGTAGGCTGTCAGCAGTAGAGGAAATCTCTAACTGCTTCTGCTCATCCAAAGCTCTTGGAAGTCCATGAAAAGGCTGCTGTTGATTCTTTACGGGGTTGAAGCTTGGCCTTGAATCTTCAACAAGCATATTCATGTCTCCTGTTTACTGCAGGGAAAACCAGCTGACAGACCATATGAAAGGTATGGAAACAACTCTTCAGTATCACAGAACAGTGCAGCTTCTGCATAGAGCCCTTTCCACAGGAAGGCAAAATACTTCACAGGGTGGCAGAAAAATGCATTTGGGTCCATTGTTGTGTCCTTTTTGGGAAGCACAGTCATGGCAACAGCCCATCTGCAAACATAAGTCTTTTGGGCAGGCAGGAAAAACAGAGCCAGATCCTCATTTGGTGGAAACTGGCATTGCTTGACTGATGCCACCAAAGGTCTGTTGGTTTACATCACCTGAGAAAGACTAGGCATGTCCTGGAGAAACTGCACACATGCCTTCTAAAGGGGGAGGACGGTGTCTTCTTGGGGTTTGGTTCATATCTGGAATTTCCTTAAATTCCACTCATATGAAACAAATAACTCAGAGCTCATTATTTCTTTAATCAGACCCTAAAGTCCCTGTTTATTTAAAGCTCTGCAGAGATAATCAGAACTAATCATCACATGTAATACAAATAAAGGCATTCCTCTCTTAATAGTAGGAGCAGATCTAAGCCAGTTGTTCTCCAACTGAACTCAGCTGGACTAAGATGAGTTTTCTGTATTTGTAGTGATTGTTATTCTGTCACTAAAGGGATAATGGGAGGAGATACCCTGTTTTACAAGGCAATAATTGGGTTTGCAAGGGAATAAACCATGACGGCAAAGTCTGAGTCATTTTTTTCAGGGAGGGGAGTGGATTATTCCTGATGAAGATGAGGAATTCTTTCTGTTCTACAAGAAGGGGAACAAAAACATTTATGTTATCAATAAAAACTATAATCACTCCTTCCAGTCGTGCCCTACTCTCAGACGCATCTCTCTTGGCATAACCTGTACTTTCCATTCTTTAACAAAAATGAGGAATCTCTCCAGCAGCAATCCAGTTCCATCCCCTCCACGTGGCTGATATAGCCAAACGTTGTACGGAATGTATGTGATCTTTCCTGTCTTTTCCCTTTATGCTCGTAGCTCTTTAAAGCCAAGCTGAGCTGTCAGCTTCAGTGCTCAGTGACCAGAGCACCCGTGACAGCCAGGAGAGCACTGAGTTGTTCAGGACCCCAGCTGACACTCAAACCTGGTGAAAGGCATTACAGGTACTGGGAGAGGCAAGGAGAAAGTTAGATCAAATGGAGCCAACATTTGTATAAATAAACATGGGAAAAACCTGACTGTTTTGTTGCTTCAGAGATACACAGAGGAAAAACTCTGTTTACTGAAGTAAACCTAGAGAGATAAATTCAAATGCCCACATAGAACGCTGTCCTCTTCTCAAATACGGCCACTGCTCACGATGCTGCAGTATCATCATGGAAGTGGTAGCATTTCAGGTGTAGCACTAGAAAAATGGAATATGTATTTCTTAATAGGTGGAAAGGTTTCCTGGCTCACATATGGATCAAAGGCAGAAAGGGCTTCAGTGTATAATCTTAGTCTTTGTGTTGATAACCTTGGGAGCCTGACTACCCAATGCTTTGTGTATGCATCATGAGCAGGGTGTGGGGAATATTGCTATTGTCACTTGATGGAGCCATAAGTACCTTCATTGACTTAAAAGACATAAAAGACTTAAAATATCTCAAGAGATTCAATACCTCAGAAGTAAAGACAGAAATACAGACAATATAGAAAACTGCAAAATTAAAAGCTGCTGCAAACTTTTATGAGGAAAGGCAAACCTTCCATTGAAGATTTTATTTCAGTAGAATCAAATGATCATACCATTACCTGCAACATCTGAAAATGTCTGCAAGTAAAGAAGACGTGTTGCCAGCGTGGTTCAGGTAATACATGGGCAATGGAGATGGTGGATAAATCATTTTCTGTCTCTGCTGGATCTGTGGAAGGTGATCTGTATCACGCTTCAGTACATATATAAACACAGCTCTCTCTCTTCTTTTATGTAGATTGTAGTTGTTGCCATACACTTAGTTTTCACCCACCAAGTTATATATTTGTCAAAGAGCCGTGAAGGAAATATACTGTAAATACACTGTAACTGCCTTGTTATTCCCTTTCTAGTACATTGACATACAAGAAAGGGAAGATAAATCGGAGGTAAGATGAAAGGCAGATGAAATGGTTATTATAAATGCATTCTATATCAGAGACAACCCAGCTACAAATGACCATATCTAAAAACTATATAAAGACTATAAAAAGCTGATGTGATTTTTTTTTCCAAAAGAACCTGCATGCATCTTCCAAAATTACAAAGCAGCACCCCTAAATTTCAGAGACTGTAATGTAACACATTTATTCATTCTTTAAATCTTTAAAATGGTGGTAAAAGACACCTACCCAAACACTCTAGGCCTAGTATTCACTTGAACAAATGTTGACTTTTCTACGTTACCCATTCACAACTGAGCTTGTCAACTGGATTCCCTTTATGGTCAACAAAGTGAGAGAGACACTTCCACAGTATAATTTATCTCATCCTGATGCACATATGTGACATAGGTCAGATAACTCATACCCCACCCATTTGTTTCCACTGACTGTAAAGTGGATCTGAAGCTATGTCTACATCAGACAACATGGGAGTAGTAGGAGCAGCTCTGCAGTGCAAGGCAACTGGTGCAAAGGACCTGACACCCACATTTGGGGCTTTTATTTTGGACTAGCTCTAGTCTGCACCTGTGGACGGAAGGCCCATTAGCAGTTGGAGCACATTTGATGCTCCTCTGGAAACCATTTCCTGGCTTATCTTTCATCCAAAAGGAATCCAGTGGGCACACTCTGAGAGGACTCCACAATGCAAACAAAGTGTGAAAAATGGTGGCAATGAGGAGATTCACTTCAGAAGTTACTATCCAGATCCAGCTTGAACCACTGACATAGCTGCACCCTCAAGTACTTGCTAGCTAGTCCAGCAGTCGGCAAATCAGGCATTTACAATTAGGTGACATGAGTTTCATCCTACTTGTATCTAACACGTTATATCTCAATAGCCTCTTCATAGAAAACAGGGGTCAACTAGCAAACCAACGTCCCTGTATAAATTTCATCTCCAGGGCCAAGAACCTCTTTTGCATTTTTTTCTGAAAAGCAGAACCTGACAATATTCTCTGATATTTTGTTCTGGAAGGAGAAAGTCCTGAAGCAGCTCTCTGCTTCATATAGATAAACATGCAATTAGCCTGAATCCCCTGCTCCCAGAAATGCAAAAGGCAATAGTAGCAATGTGTGCCTTCATAAAGACCAGTAAATACATCTTGCACACCTAGTGGATTACCTAAAGCTCATATTTTCATAGGCAATGTGCACTACTGCACATACATGGAGTTTACTTATGAGGTAAACCTCAACATGAGGAGGAACTTCTTTACTTTGAGGGTGGCAGAGCACTGGAACAGGCTGCCCAGAGAGGTGGTTGAGTCTCCATCTCTGGAGACGTTCAAAATCCGCCTGGACGCGTTCCTGTGCAACCTACTCTAAGGTGACCCTGCTCTGGCAGGGGGGTTGGACTAGATGATCTCCAGAGGTCCCTTCCAACCCTATGATTCTGTGATTCTATGATTCTGTGGTGGGCCCAAAGGATCTGAAAGCAAAAAGAAGGGTTTCCCAACTAGGCATGGACGTTCTGAGATACCAGCAAGGCTAACGCTACATACAAAGGAAAGAGACTCCATTTACAGCTCAGTTCCTATGTAAATTTTTTGATGTATGGCTCCTTTTACGTCTAGCCCTTGCATCCATTCCCCACATATTTACATCTCCAATTTAACACCATTGCAGAACTGCCTACGGCATACATGTGGAACAGCACAATGCACAGATGGCTGTGCTTTTTTTCCCTTTAATGGGACACAAGCAGCAAGTAAGATATATAGGCTGTTCATGACATTATATATTGCCTATTCTATATATGTGTGTATGGAGTACCATCACCTCACCACCCAGCAACAGTCTGGCATGCAATTACTGCCTAATTCTTACTGTATCTTTATAAGAAGCCTTTCTATAAAGACCTTTTCTACTATGCTTTGCTCACGCTGTTGAAAAGCTGACCTTTAAAATTTGACACAGATGTGCAGCTGTGGTCCTAAAGTGACCATTTTGGTTTTTGGCTGCTGCCATTTCTCCCTCTTTTCCAACCAGCTGGTAAATACACTTAATATGTGCTATGTTTCTCCTAGCTCTTTCCCCTTATGATTTCTTAGGAGTTAGCACTTTTGTACAGAGGCAATGTGTCTGTATCCTTTGCATAGAGTACCAGTGGGTCACCACCCAAGGAATGACAGATATCTTCTTCATGAAAGAGGTCTGTGGAGTTTGCACTGAGAGATCGTGTGCTTCCAAGGTGCTGTTGGCTGCCTGAACCACCACAACTGGGCTGGCATAAGGGAATTAGCCATTTAAAGAATACAGTCAGCTTCTCCTTTGCTTTCTGGCCAACTACAAGTGGGCAGATGTACCTCTAATGTGAAATATCTTCCACACCTCCCCACATATTTTGCAGGAAGCTGTTCATCGGGGAGCCCAGAGACAGCTGCAGAAGCATGCTGTGGAGGGGTGCAGTGTGGGCGATGCTCCTGCCTGCCGAGGTGACTCCCGGCAGGCACCTCTCTGCCTTTTTAATCTCTCTTCCTTTAAATGCCAGTCCTGAGGGCAGTTGGTTTTCAGGAGCGCAGGAGATTTTTCAGGTGCACAGCACAAAGGCTCCCTGTTGCTTCAACAGGAGGAACACTTGCGAGGAAATGGGACGTGGGGGGACTTCAGTAAATTTTCTTTCCTTTAGGGCCTCCACTTGGCAGGTTTTTTCCAGTGTCAGGGTACTCCCCATGTCTCTTGGTCACCCTCTGGAGAAATGGTGAACACCTGCCATTTCCATTAACTTGAGAGGGAGTTGCAGGCACTCAACAGCTCTCAGCGGTGACTCATGGACATCCATGGGCACTGCGGGCACTTTGCACCTCACAGATGGTGCGAACGGAATCAGGCCCTGGGAGAGGCTCCGGGAAAGTCCGTGGCAAGCTGTAGGACACATGTACTTCTGTGAAAGAAACTAAAACTGGGCTTTTCCAAAAAATACACGTGCAACTGAGGCTCCAGGGATGCTGAAGTATTAAGGAGCTTGTAGTACTTTCTTGACATTCACACCATTCTGTTGACGTAAAAAAGGTCCCCTGCGTATGAATTTTAAGAGACCCGACTGTGCTCTTCAGAAGGAGAAAACACACAATACCATAAGTAAACATATAAATCAGTTAGAGAACCTAGAGATTAAGGATTAGGTTCATAAAGCTTTATGTGCCATATATGGACAGTGCCAAAAGTTGCTCTTAATGACTTTGGGAAAGGTATGCACTTTTTCTGTAGTCCTAGCTCTCTTTCCCCTTGTTAGCAAATGGTTTCATTCTACACTTGAAAAACTCGCAAGCCAAAAAAAGGGGAGAAAAAAAGGTGAGTGGAATTTAACCAAAAAAATAATAAAAGTCATTCGTGGTTCAAGTGCTCAGCCTAAGCTATATTTATTCAGTTGACGTTTTTTCCAAAAAGACCAATGCGTAAATTAATGTGCACATGGGCAGGTCTGAATTATACCCTGGCCATTTATAGTATGCAAGGTTTTATGTGACTTTTTACTCTCTTGTTCAATAAAACAATAAGTAGTTATGCAGCAGCCAGAGGAGCCAGTGATTCATTTACTTCCACGGGATGCCAAGAACCTTCTTAAGGAAATACACTCACCAATATGTAATGAAAACCTTTTGTACTTTCTGTGGTGCTTCAAGGATTAATAGAATTTCCAAAGACAAGAGATGAATGAGAGACAGTAGCAAGAGCCGCAGAGGCCAGGTTTGGCCTAGAGGTGACCGCATGCAACTCAGCCTTCTCTGAAGCTTCACTGCAAGCGTGCTTTGCTCACGCTGTGGTCAATACAATCAAATGCCACTTGTCCCCAGACAATTCATCCTGCACAGGCTGTTCAATTCTGCTCCTTTGGCTGATTTTGCTAACGTTGTCAGAACTGTAGAGTAAAAGCCTGCAAATCGACTCTGAGATGTTTAATAAAGTGTGCTCTGCGTGCTTGTCTTCCTTTCTGACAGACACCAAGTTTCCCGTTGGGTGGTTTTAGCGAGTGGAGAAGAGGCAGTTGAATTCTGGGCTGAAATCAAGTGGGCCTCTAGGCCACTAAATATTAAGATTTTCTTGATCTGCACAGGAAACAAGGACTGAGCCTCAGGAAAACAAGACGACTGGTGAGAAGTGCTCGAGAGGAGGTTGCAGCGAGCTGTGGCACTGGGTAAATCCATGTGCTTGCAGGATAACACACCTGTCTCAACATGGGTTAAAAAGAGGACTGGAACAAATCCATGGAAGTCGATTGATGGCTACTCCACAATGACTGTGCGGATGGACATTCAAGGTCAGGTTGGAGGGGCTGCTGAGCAACCTGGTCTAGTTGAAGATGTTCCTGCTCATTGCAGGGGCATCCGACTAAATGACCTTTAAAGGTCCCTTCCAACCCAAACTATTCTATGATTCTATGAAACCTGCAGATAAAGATGTCCTTCAGCCACTGCCTGGAACTGCAGAGGTTTCATTTCTTATGATGCCATGAAGTACCCTTTGCTGGCCACTGCCAGGTAAGATGTTCAGCAGTGTGATGCGCTGCAGCAGTTCTCCTACTCTTAAGCAACAAATGCAGGGTAGGGGTGTCATGGCTGAATATTCTGACTTTTCTGACTTCTGTTTAATCACAGCTCTTGGCTGCAGCTGAGGACACTGAGGGAAAGGTGTGTGAAGAAACTTGCTGGCGTTAGCATGATACCAAACAAAACCTGAAATGTGTTTATTTAGGGATGCTGAAGGGAAGATGAGAATGGATCAGTGCAAAGATACAACCTGCCCACCCTGAAGAGCAAGACAATCAAACAGATTGCTGCCTACGGCAATCAGGAGACAAAAGAGTCTCTACCCACTTATTCTTCTGTGTCCCTATGTGGGCAACACTCTTTTGTATCTGATGTGGCTTGTCTGAGACCACAAAGGTACCTGGGTACGAGAGCCAGAGCTGAGGGATTCCTGGCCCCCAGTCCTGCATGCAGGACAGGACGGCTTTCCAGTCTCCTGCTTGCTTTCTTTCCTTTAGAAGTGCTCGTTCCTGGTGGAATGAACCAAGACTTAGGAATTCCTTAATATTTTTGGACTCCACATATTTCCAAATGGATTCGGAAAAAATAAAGCAGCCTTCAGGTGACAAATCAAAGATTAACTTAGGTAACAAACCAAAACCAGTCACCTCCGATCGTATATGCAAACAGTAACTTATCACACATTAAATTCTAGATGTCAGAAAGTAACCGTCGCAATCCAAGCGTGCTGCAACTCCCTTGGAGAGCTGAGTAATAAATCTGCTTCTTTTGCAAGAGATGAAGCATTATCATACCCCAGAGACTGACTGGCTCTGCTCTCATGAAAGTCAAACAGGGAGCCAGTCACCCTGGAAAAAGTCTCATACTGGCCATTAACAAACAGCCAGTGACATACCTGTAAGACTTGTTTAATGCTTACTGATAAATGCTAATATATATGGCTAGCATATTCTCTGAAAGGAATCCAGACCTTGAATGGACTGTTTCCTGTAGAGACAGTCTGACTGGGATTTTCATTCATAGACCTTTGAGGTTATTCCAATACGTCTGACAGTGCTATACACACCAGAGCTTCATTCTTCCCTCTCCTACACCATGTATATCAGAAGTAACTTCCAGACACAAGGAATTCTCACCAAGGAAGTGATGATATGTTGGTATGAAAAAACGTTTTTTGTCAAAATTAAGTCCTTTTATTTTCTGACTTTTCACCTGTTTCAGATTATTTTTAATGGAAAATGCATTTGTTTAAAAATGTTTCTGCTTTTCATGCTTATGGTAAAATATTTTAAAATTAGAATTTTGTCTACAAGCCAAAAAATTAAAGAAAAATCTGTTTAAGAAACTGTGCAATGTTCAGGATTCTTTCTCAAACTTTTGGCAAGGGATCTTGAAATCAACAAAAATATTAAATTGTTTTCTTGTTCTTTCAATTGACTTTTCAAATTCTTTCATCAAGTTGTAAACTTGATGAAATTAAAAAAAAGTTTCAATGGTTTTACACAAATAGCATTTTAGTTTACCCACATATTTTTGGATTTGCTTATGACTTACCTCTCACTTCGTAACATCATAGAAGTCCTAATTGTCCCCATTGGTAATTTATCAGATGGGAGAGGCAAGTGGACTTACAGCTTTAGAAGTTGCTGGCCTTCACGGCAAGCAGTGTTTGATCTTTTTTTCTTTTTTTTTTTGTGATGAGCGATAGACCAAAACTGACAGTTTTGCCATTGAAACGATTGTGAGATCCACTGGACAAATCTTCAGGTGATCCCACGGAGCTGGTGGCGTTGGTGTTGGAGCGTAGCCCTTAGGGGACTTCAGCATAACTTGGATTCTCTACATGGCAACTGGTGTCCTGTGGATTTAATGCAAGCTTTGTACCATGTTATTTGAGAGCATTTCTGGGGCTGCCCATCAGGCTTTGACTCATGGTAGGAGGCCATTGATTCTGAGATCTTCCCTGAAATGCCACTTCATTCATGACAAGGCAAATATTCTTCCTTGCTCTTAATGCTGTGGTCAAGGTCTTTCAGTATGGCCTTATAGCATAACAGATACATCTTATTTCGGTAACACTCATACTACTGCAAGTCACAGAACTGAATAATTCAGACAGGAAGGGACCTCATCAGGTTACCTATTCCAGCCTCCCAGTCAAACCTGGGTCAACACTGAATTCAGACTCAGGGCTCAGGGCTTTGTTCCATTAGGTGTTGAAAATCTCCAACTACAGAGACTTCACAGCTTCTCTGGACAACCTCTACCAGTGCTTGACTCTACTGACAAATGGATGTAATTATTCATCTAGCCAGGAAAGCGGCTCATCGATAACCATGATCTATTCTTAAGGGAAACTTTTACCTCATGAACTCTATATCATACCCTGTTGCCTCTCATTTTCTGGGAAGCCGTTGGCATTTAAGGGGGATGTGGAGCATTTGGATTATGGCCTGGAGAGGGAATGGCTGAAGAGCATCTTGCAATTTGATCATTTGCTGGACTTTGCAGGTATCTGGAGGGGAGAAGCAGGGGACATAATTGAAGCTGGGACATAAAAGTGGCTGTAGCATTATGTGGTGTATCACCTTCTATAGCTACCTTCTATAAAGTGCTATGAATACTTTATTAATGTTCATTTTGGAAAAGATCAATTGGCTTTTAGCAAGTTTTCTCTTTTCTTTTGACTAGGAGCTTTGTGTTTCCATGGGCTGTTGTTATATGTTTGGGTTCAGGTCAACTTCTGGTGGGGCCACTTCTGACATTCTTATACCCTGAGAACAACCATTTGTAATTCTCTCCTCTCTATCACAGTCACTTAAGGCAAGTGCAAAGGTCATTATTAACACATTATTTACTGAAGGTAAAACACTGGTTATTTTAAAACACATGTACATTTCATCCAATCCCGAAGAAATCACCTCTTCTTGTGGAGAACTTGCCAGCTGCAGCCCATCTTAAAGCTCCTTTTTTCGAGAAAGGTAGTGATTCTTCCACCTCAAGGGATGTTGGTTCCGATGCTGTTCCGTCATTTGGTCTTTCTTTGCATGAGAAGCTGTAAATTGTTTCCTGCTTATGTAAGATCAAAATCTCCGAGCTACTTTGCTTGTGTTGGACCTCTTGGCAGCTAGTGATATATCTGGTTATGGACAGTTGCTTCCTCAGCCAGGGATATTGCTGTTTTAATTGAAGCTTGTCTCTGGTGGTTCCTGTCCTTTCAGAGTGCCGGAATACGCTCCTGGTGATGGCTGCTTGGACTCGTCACTGAGGACTCTGAAATATGGGTCAGCTTTGCTGTCTGTGTTCTTTAAAGGATAGCCAGCTGGGGAGATGATTATAAAATATAAGGTTGAGTACATTGACAATACTCGTCTTGTATTTCATGTGGACACTGCAAGTTCAGTCTGAGCTGTGGAGGAATGTCTGAATGTTATTGCTTTTTGGCTGCATTAGGAGTGTCTTGTCCTCAGCTTTGGAAAGACAGAAATATTGTTGCTGGATATACTGTCTTCTTGGCTAGAAGGGACTTATCTGGAGACTGCAAATCAGGTTAATAATACTGGCATAATTTTTAATATCTTCTTGCACTTGGAAAGCCTTGAGTTGGCTATAGAGTTAAAACGTGATTTCCAGCTATGTACTTTGCACCAGTAATTCCCCCATTTATCTCGCGACAGCCTGGAGAAGCATGACCTTGAGACTGGATTTTTGTCCTTCTTTATCTTGCTGGCTTATCACTTATTTACAGTACTCATGGTCTTCCTGTCCTGTGACAATATTCAGTCTAATAGTGTCTTTTTTATACTGGGTACCTTTTAAGATACCGTGAAGCTTATGTGAGCCTTAATGCTGTGTAAATCTCCAGTCTAAAACTATCTTGGTTTTATTCAGGCTTGTGAATCAACTTGACCACCATTTAGCAGGTTTTGCAGTCACAAGCCCTTTGGCATATCAGTAATCTTCCAAGATCCCAATAGTGTGCGATTTCCTCTTTCTGAAATCTAGCTTGTTTTGTCTCCCTCTCACATCAAGAAAGGCTTAAAATGTGGGGTTTTTTTCTTTCTCAGTGGTGAAATTTTTATGACTGCTGTTGCTGTTTAATGATTTATTTCTAATTGTTTTTATTTATACATCTGCTTTGGCATTTTTTTGAGATTGGAGTGTCCTTTAATTACGACAAAATTGGTGTGGGAACCATTACTGAGTGCCCTCCTGGGTTTTGGAGGGGATAAGTTTGCAGCACTTTTTAATACTGTTACTTCAATGCTTTATTTGTTTAACATTCACTCATAAGTATTAAGTCTGGCTTTGTCTTGTACCTATTCGGGTGGAGGCTCTATATACCTCAGTGGTTTCTCAGGGTATACTTATTCTTGCCTGACTGAACACATCTTTAAAGACCTTTTCATACAGTTGCACTCATAGAGTTTTACTATAATGGTATTATTGCACCTTCTTTTCTCCCTTTCATGGAACCTTTTTTCTAGAGTGTTTTTTGTTGGGTTTGGTTTTTTTTTTTAAATCATTCACTAACACCTGCATCATCTCCTGACAAAAGGCATGTGCCCATTGTCACCTCTTCTCCAGCCTGAGCAAAATCTACCTGTTTTTTCCCTGTAGGTCATGGGCCCTGACCTTTTTATCAATTATGTTGCTGGATTTTAGGCTGCCCTGGTTTATCACTAGCCCTTCTGAACCACGGGGCCCAGAACAAAACAGACTACATGAGTTACGCTCTTGGAGTCAGTGGGACTGCTGGTGTGACTAAGTGCTCACCAACATGAGCCAGGGTTTCATGCCTGAGTCCTGAGCTGTGAAAAGGGGAATGCTTTATGTCACTGATTTACTCAGGTTCCCTCAGAACGTGTCCAAAAATAGCAATTTGCTTTTTTGCACAAAGCATCCTGTCATGCACTCATGATTAATTTATATACCGTCATTGCCTGGTCTCTTCGTTACTGCCTTTGAGCTGGGGTTCTCTCATTGGGTACGGTATTTCTGCCAGCATTATTTCCCCCTAGCCTCCTGTCTACTAGAGTAATAACTACAAGTAAGTGATATTGCCCATATTGGCAATCCGGAAAGAAAACGCGGCTTTTGTGTTTCCTCAGAACCCTCCTCCGCACACGGAGGTCAGCTTTATACGCTCAAACACACTTTACGGGGAAGGCAGTGGGGGCAGCAGGGGAATTGCTCCCAGGTACTTGGGAAGCTGCACATCAACCCCTCTGCTGAGAATTACCCCTTTCACCACCAGTGTTTCAGTTGGGCTCTGTCGCGATAACGCATGGGCTTACTACCTGCGAAAGTCACCGATGACGCTGGGCCAAACCAGCCTCCTGGGAAGGAGCAGCGGTAGTTTTGTCAGTGACTTCAATGCGAATGGGAGCAGGCCTTTCTCTACACAAATGGTTTTCTTCTCCAAATGCCATATTGTCCCTACACTATTTTGCTCTAAATATAAGAAAAGGCTCCCTGTTACTATGAGTAGCACCACTCTGAATGGAAAGTGCTGTTAGTCTTGTTTCTTTTGGCTACATCGGTTGTGCTCCGTTGTATTACTACTCTCCACGACTTGTGTATGTATTATTCCTTGACTTGTTATGTGTAAGCACCAGGGGAAGTGCAGAGGCCAAATGTGATCCACAGATGTCCACAATTCCCCCTGTGGCTCCTCTCTGCTCCACTGATGACCTGCAGAGCCGGCTGAAGAAAGCCACCCCGATCCCTTGGGCTGCCACCATCCCTCCCCACCAGCCACCATGCTGTCGTGTGCAGATCAGAAGTGGCCATCAGATGTCTGGCCGGTGGCCAACACCGTGCTCGGTTAAGCAATATTTGGGAGCTCTTGTGTGTTGTTTATTGCAATTACCGCTGGGCAAGCCCCGCAGAGTTTGGTTTGTTTGAGCTATTACAATCAAAGCTGCAGGGTTCAGTTTTCAGAGGTTAGCGCTTGAGTAACCTCTATATATTTACTTGGAGCTTCAAGATCTATTAAAAGGAACCATTCTGCTCTTTTGTCTCCTGTAAGCTGTATCACATTTGGCAAGAATGAAAGTACAATGGTTTCTTTGTATGTAATATATTGCCTAAAAAAGGGTATGTGACTGGAATGAGAGAGGTGCTGGCTGCAGTTACTGCCCGACTGGAGAGGGACGTATTTTCTCTGATGTAGAACAATTGTGCAAGCTGAAGAAATGGTACAAATCAGTTGACTTATTGCACATGAAAGTAAAGTTTGTACTCACAACTCTTTACTCATGTGGCAAATAACATCCTGCTAAAAAGAAAGCACTTTACAAATCCAGTGCACATGCCATTATCTATTGTGGCTTTCTTTTTATCTTTATTCCCCTGTCCCCACATTTCTTATTTTATTCTCGATAGTGAAAATCAAAATCAGCCTAACTTATTACAAATAGCTTTGTGAAAGGTCCTAATGCTTAAGGCTCAGAAGACCATACCCATTTGTTTCCAATTTTTTTTTTCACCTATAAAACCAAGAAACAGTTGATTTTAAAAGTTTAAGACATCATTTCTTGTGAAATGCACATTCAACAGCATCTCCCAATAATCTTGACTAAGAAGATCTGAATGAGAGCCATACAGATGAGGAAACCTTTTTCATGTTGCGTTTCCACACACAATTTTAAGACACAGGATCCTGGGACTGGAATAACAGGTTTAGTCTCTTCCTCTATATCCAGGGATTCTATTTATAAAGGATAGATAGAGCATGGGACAGAACTGGATTATCTCACTTTGTCAAAAAAGGACCATTTACTCATATTAAAAAATCTACCATTTGAAACACTACTCTTTCCAGTATTAATAAAAAGCATGAGTTATAACTATACAAAAAGTTCTAGCACATGATTGATTGTGTCATTTCTTGAAAATTATTCTCCTTCAGCAGCCATAAGCTGTAGGTCACCAGTTTTGTCCTGGTAGACTTATAAAGTCATGCAGTAGTTGAGCCGTGACTGTCCTACTCCAAACTGAAACCACCTTTCCCTTTCATGCTGAGCATTAGAATTGTCCTTTTCAGCATGGGTCCCACCAAAATAATTTTTATCAACTGCACCAATTCAGAAAACAGATGGTATGCATTTTGGCTAAACGTAGAACGTATCTATATAAACCAAAGTTAAAATCAGTATGGAAGAATATTAAAATTGCATTAATTGAAGGTAGAGGCTCTTCTAAATAATGATGATGCAGGGATTTAATGTAGTCTATGAATTAATTTTTAACTTCTTATCTTTATATCATCCAGTTCCAGTCTCCCTGGAACTTGTGTCTCAAGGGCACAAACTCTGAACTGTATCTGTAATATCTCCATTTACCTTTTGGGAAAATTCTAGTCATTTTGGAAGAGGGGAAGCAAAAAAAGAAATTCATTTTGATTCAAATAAGAAACACACTTTGTTGAACACTTATTTCTTTTACAGTTTGAGTTATTTTCAGAACCTCAACATTTTAAGTAATGACATAAACTTTATGGCCACATCTTGGTTTAACATTGATTACAATTCATTATTTCTGAGTTGATGAGTCCGTAAAGTTTCTTTTCTCAATGTGGGTGTTTGGGTTCCTCTTTCACTCTTGATATCTTCTGGAAACTTTATTCACCTTTAAAATTCAACCAGTCATTTCACCCAACTTTCTCATGGATTGTTCCTAGAATAATTTGTGTCTGATCTGGTGCTTGAACTGAAGTAAAAAGTTATTTTCCAGGCTACAGAACTTCTGTGACTGTAATATATGATCCATGCATTTTCTACTCAATATTTAAGACTTTCTAAATTCTATCAGTATCAGTTCCCTTGCATTTCCCCATTGGAGTTGCCATATCAACCGTCGTTGATCTCTAGTTTCACAACATCGCATTGCACACTTTACGGTTGGCAAGGTCATAACTTGCCCACAGTAACATGTATTCATGAGTGGTGGTTCTTCTTACTGATTTCTGATTGCCAAACAAAACCAGCACAGTGTGATCCACAATAGTAGTCAATATTCAGATTTGGAGGTGACTCTAATTGCAGATATAATTAGCATTGCCTGTGTACTGGCAGCAAACCCTTCACAAGCATTTGTGTCACCTACATACTGCAGATATAAATATAATTGCCCTTTGTTGGATAAGTCAGGTTTTTATTTACCACGGCAGCACGCCTCTTTCCTAGAAACTTCCTAAAAATGCCCTTTACTGGTCAACAGAATCTGTGAATTTGACTTGACTCTTTCTCAACCATTTAAAACTCCTGGGATCATATTCTGACTTCAGAAAAAGCAGCTGAAAAAACCTGCGGTCAAATTCTTCATATTTTCATCTTGTTCTGAATAATGGCTTCATAGGACAAGTTCGTGTTGGCAAGATAATATATTGCACTTAGCATTTTTATTAGAATCTTCCTGTTTTCTCCCTTCTTTTGAGAGTTCTGAAAACGAAGTATGTCACCACCATTCCTTGTGGTCTTTTGAAGAGTATCAACGGCTCCGTGATGACATGGGGAAACATGGGGCCGTTCAGATTTGTCTCAAGTCTTTTTCCAATTAGTGAATCCAGACTGTGTGAAAGCTTCCTCTGTGCGCTTCATCAAAAGTAGTTTGCAAAACGGTAGCAACAAAGTACATCACCCCCATTAGCATTGGCAAAATAGGTCCACTGAAAATCACGAAACTGGGATAAGCATAAAGGCAGTCTTGTTTTTTCGAAGTCATGCACAGGGAGAGCCTTAAGTCACAGTTGATGAGGTGTTTAATAGTGTCAGACAATTAACATTTGGTTCTTGTTGCAGACGACACGGAGACATGTCAATCCTACAACCGGCTAAATTTGATCCACTTGTTGTTGAAGGTCTAGTCTCCTCCTTTTTAATCAGCCATGGTTCAAGTGATTCCATTTTTACGCTTTTAAAATCTACACTTCGGGATTTTTCATTTCAGTCAGTCACTGGTCGCTTAGTCAGACTGGCATGGGATTAAAGAATTAGACCCACACAATACCGAAACATGTAGCTGGCCCCTGGCTTTTGTGTAGCCCCTTGTTCTGCCTAAAAGGGTCTACAATGCAGCAGATGGGAGAAAGGAAACAGCCTTCACCTGATCTGTTCAGTGCCCAGAAAACAATGGCTTTTATGCTTTGCTTATATAACCCCTGCTTTCCTGCCTCAGCCAGGGATCCTGACAAGGACAACAAGACAAATAAGATGCCAGTTGGCGGCCCCTTGACCCCCAGGGCTAATTGCACTGGGGTCAGAGACTCCATGATGTCTGTCCTCTCCCTGCTTTTTCTGCAAGAAGCTCATGGAAAACCCACAGGACAGGGAAAGAAGCAGAACCACAGAGGAAGCTCTGGAAACCACCCCAACATATGGGCAGTTGGGATCTACTCCCATCTCAGATGCCCAGCAAGACCAGGATGCTCCTCTGTCACGTGCAGAAACTTATCCACAACACATGGAGCCACCTGAGCTCCTCCAAACAGCAGCTTCCCCTTGCCCAGCAATACTGGGACCATCCTAAGGAGGAGCAAGGGCCCTTCAGTATACCCAACATCAGCCATACGATGTGCCCAGGAGGAAGCGGAGGGCTGCAGACCTGAAGCCCATGAGATCAGGTCAGTTCTTTGCTTGTCCATCTCTGCTCTCCCTCCCTCCCCACCGGAGCCCAGAGCATCTCTCCATGGGCACCACACTCATAGCCACAGCGAGAAGGGACGAGTCCTCAAGCAGCAGGCGAGAAAGGTGGCTGGTAGCTTCTGGGAGAAGTGGTGGGAAGCAGCCAGCTGGGCTGCTGAAGGAGCAGCAGGAGCTTAGCCTCAAACTGGTACAGAATTTCCTTCCACACTAAGGGAGTTCCTGCTTGCAGAGGCATTCCTTTCCCCAGGAATAAAGGAGTCAGTACTCATCATATGAAGAGATGCTGAATGCAATCTTGTCTAACAAAAACTAGGTAATGACCAGACTGCCAGAACCATTGGAAGGGGATGTTAATCTAACACTGAAGAGGGCAAACAGTGAACTACCAGGGAACTGTTCCTGCTGTAATACCACGTGTAAAAAATATACACATTGTTATATATAGCTACATATATGGACACAGACATCTAAATAAATGTGTGTATGTGTGTATGTTGGCTAATTCCAGTCTCCTTCTCAAAACCAACAACAACAACAAAAAAAAGCTGAGTAAACCCTTGGGCTGTTAGGAACTGTAATGATAGAAATGTGAAATCCACAAAATAGACTGAGTAAAAGAGGGTTCCGTCTTCTATTTAAATCAGAGACTTTCTTCTACGCTGAAAAGGATTCCCGTTGCAACCTTAGATTAATACAACAGACTGAATAAGGCTGCATCTACATGCACTTCTAGACTGAGCATTGCTAGAGACCAGCTTGGTTTTAGACCACAAGAGTTGCAGAAGGCAGCATTGCCTGGTCTATGAAACAACTGACAGAAAGCCCAGAGAAATTTATGTTCCCTTTCACTAGTAAGGGAATGAATGAAATGCAGAAAAGAAGAAGAAGAACATGGTAATTCAAGAGGTCATTCAGTCAATCACTGTCTGTAGGTGAAAATCTGTGGAGGATACAAGATGATATGT
Source organism: Dromas ardeola (assembly GCA_013398915.1). Taxonomy (NCBI): domain Eukaryota; kingdom Metazoa; phylum Chordata; class Aves; order Charadriiformes; family Dromadidae; genus Dromas; species Dromas ardeola. The sequence goes on along the minus strand of VYZM01000248.1, from coordinate 412,783 downwards.
GGACCTTTTTTTTGAAAGGTGAGCTGAGGGATGCGTGTCTGGTCACATAGTGAGGAATCCCAGAGGCAGTGAGTGTGGGTTGGTGTGACAGCTCATCCAGCCCCCAAGCTCTTGCTTACTCTCCTGAAGGAGGATGGATTATGGGTGGGTCTCAGTAGTGATATGATCTGGCTGTTCTGGTCAGCTAGATCTGGCCTGTGGGTCCCCATTTGGCCACCTCTAGGGTCCAGGATCATCTGAGGTCCATGCAAGCCCTGGAAGTCTCTGAATTTTCAGTAAAGTACCCAAAGTGACATATCACACAGAATCACAGAATTGTAGGGGTTGGAAGGGACCTTCAGAGATCATCTAGTCCAACCCTCCTGCCAAAGAAGGTTCACCTAGAGCAGGCTGGACAGGAATACTTCCAGGCGCGTTTTGAATATCTCCAGAGAAGAAGACTCCACCACCTCTCCGGGCAGCCTGTTCCAGTGCTCTGTCACCCTCAAAGTAAACAAGTTTTTCCTCATGTTGAGATGGAATTTCCTGTGTTCCAGTTTGTGCCCATTGCCCCTTGGCCTGTCACTGGGCACCACTGAGAAGAGCCTGACCCCATCCTCTTGATACCCGCCCTTTAGATATTTATATGCATTGATGAGATCCCCTCTCAGTCTTCTCTTCTCCAGGCTAAACAGACCCAGGTCTCTCAGCCTTTCCTCATGAGAGACATGCTACCGTCCCTTGAAGAGTTAGACCTAGCAGAATGCTGCTGGGAGGGATTGCTGTAGACACGTGCAAGGGTGTGAAGAGGACACAAACCCTGTTGCCATCATCTAGCATTGCTCAAAGGAAGTGGAGACAACAACAGGGTGTAAATATCTGCCTCAGTACATTAATGCTTACACCATAGGTACCCATGGTACCAGCATCTCAGAAACAGTGCAAAGGTAGGTGACTTTCTAATGCATGCTAGACCACCCAGGACTTCTGTGATTTCATTTTCACTTCTAATAATGGCAGCAATCACAAAATCTTATCTGGTAGAGCACTTCTAGAATAAAACAAATCTTAACCCAGAATTGTTTCCTAACAGTTATCAGATACTCGATGTTAACAATTACTAGATGCTTCAATCAGACAATGTAAGAATGAAACCTACTGTATAAGTAAATAATAATGGATGTCTTACCTGGGCATACCACTAAAGGCTACGAGTAAAAATAGGGACTTCCACAGAGATTTAAACAAGGAAATGAGACTAAAGCAGACTCTTAATAAAGGAGTTTTTTGCCTTTTTTTTTTTTTAAATATTGTTGAAAAAAAGGCTGTTGTCACATCGGGAGCAAGGGACTCAGGTCACTTCGTTTACTCTGTAGGGGATTTCTATGATGTTATAAAGATGTTATGTCCTTATCATACCACCCTGTGCAAGATTAGGCAGCAGATTGAAACATGGTTCTATCAGTTACCTGGCTGTAAACTGCTGTAAATGGGTATCTGTTGAGAGCAAGGGGAATGTTTGTTGCAGGGAAAACTACTAACAAGACGTTGTGAGGACCACTTGGCAGGTACCTTTACATTCTTCACTCTGCTGCTTGACTTCCCTTCTGGAAACCTGCTCTTTGGTTCCTGTGGCATGTAAATGACACCACCTTACGCTCCTGCATGCTTTCCTTCCTCGCCAGCATGGTCACTCCTATCATCCATGTGTAACTAAGTCACCCTGGCCCTGGCTACCTGGGAAGCCTGGCTGGTTATTTCACAGCCAGCAAGGATGTGTGAAATTAAAAAATGTGCTTGAAGAAGCTGGACGACATCCCCTCTGTCCCCAGCTGCAGGCTGCGGGGAACTCAAAGTGCTTTTGGTGGCCAAAAGCTACAAAAAAGCATTTATTACCCTTCCATGGGCTTGTTGTCTGCAGCATGTAAGTGATGAGGAAGATATGGTCTTCCATGAGCTATAGCACACACGTGTGCTGTGCATATACACACAAATAATGACAACAATGTATATATGGTACACGTAACTCTAGCACACTTCTTTGAGACCAAACAGTATATGAGACGGTCGTGATCAACCCTAGACCTTAGCATATGTTTCACTTTTTAATTCATCACAAAGCAAAAAGGAGATCTAGACAGAAAAACGCTGTAATTTGTAAAGAGGTTCCTGATTCTTATCTTCAGGGAGTGGGATACCAGTACAGAAGCAAAACCGGACTCTTGCCTTTCACAGTAATTTACTGTGCAGCCTTGGGAAAGCTGCACAGTAAGTCCCCTCACCTTTTTGTGCCTGTTCTCTCCCACAGTCTTTGACGTGTCTGTAAAACACAAGCTTTTCCCCGCAGAGGCTCTGTGCTCCCACCGTATATTACAATTCCTGGTGATCTTGTTGGCATTTTGTGGTACAGAGTCATTTGACCCAGAGTAGCTCAGCAGGGTGTCTGTTCACAAATGCCTGTGTAGTTCACGTAGGTAGGAGCTTGATGCATGAAAGAAAAGTTCAGGATGAGATTAGTTCTTCATACAAAAATGAAAATCTCACCTCTGCTCCAATCCCTTTGTACAAAAGGGTTGCATTTAGAGCAAAGGGGATCTGACTGGCTTGGGAAAGAGTTGTTCTGGGTCAGGAAGCACAGAGATAACCCCGTGGGAGCACCAGTGCCAAGGGCACACTAGAGAGAGAGGAGGTGACAGAGGAGTGTAAAGGGAAGGGGGCCACAGCTGTGAGGATTTCAGCAGCCTCTCAACCCCTTGCATCCATTGGGAAAGCTGCTACCGCTCTTTAGGAACGCACCTGGTGCCACGTAGATTATGCCAGCTTAACTCTGCTGTTCCCAGAGCAGCCCATCAGCGAAAGGGTACAGAGAGAGCATGTCAAAAAAGCTCGTCAGCTGTGTGCTGTGCTGTTTAGAAGATGGGTCTTACTATCCAAGCACCTGCAATATTCAAAAAATAATATAGGGAAGCAATAAATTTAAACTATCCCCCAAAAGCCTAGGGTTTAACAAATATATGGTCTAGTTCTCCTCTTTTACCGCTTCCTGTGTGGCTGCGGTGTGGCCCTTGGAGTTACTCCCAAGCACAGTCTCCATCAGGTAGACAGCAAATACAAAGCAACACAAAAAGACAAAGCCATTACACAGTTGAAAATGCCCCTGAACTTACTCTCCAAGCGCACAAAGCCACCTGCTTTCTCACTTGCATCACTGCACTTGCGTTATGGAAAGACTTTGAACTCATGTGGAGTCTGATCCTGAAATCCTATACAGGAAGCTTAGCTGCTCAGCCCCGTCCAACGCTGTATCTCCACAGAGAAGCACTGGCTGGGAGACCTTTAGAAAATTTTGGAGCACGCCCTGGTTCTTCCAACGGAAAAGAGACAATGTGTCTCAGGCCAGATTTTAGTTTCAGTCGTTCCTCTCACACTGAGACGGGTTTGAAGCGCAGCCCTCTTCTGAGGAGTAGCAAAAATAACACTTCTCAGGAAAAAGAGCATTTCTTCCCCCAGGAACTTTGTTCCCTGTTAGGCACTATTTTGTGAATTGGGTTAAATCTCATTGCAATATTGCCTTTCTTTTCAGAAAGTTGTGGGAAGTCATTTAGTTCCTTTACACATTCAGCTGACTGAAGCTAGAGGAGATGCTCTGCAATGCAGGCATGAGTCCAGGCTCAACGACAGCCTATGGTCTGAGCCCTGTGGTCCAGAAGGCTTCTCCCGCCATCAGGACAGCAAACATGAGGTCTAAATCCTTTCCATAGCTGACACCTGGGTCCTGAGCACGTGCACTGCAGCCTGGCTGCCACGCTGGATCCGACCATGGCATTGACAAGCAGACCTTCACCTTTTATATGAGCAAGGTTGCCTGCATGGTGCCTAACTCCATCCGTAAATCCCCGCAGGGCCCACCCAGGGCAGCGGTTCGGGTGACTGGGGGGCAATGCTGCAGGGTGAGACCTGTCACAGGCAGACAGGGCCCCCCCGTGCTGTGGGCCATGGGAGAGGGGGCTGGAGCCCCTCCCACCCACAGGTCCCTGGGCGACGCTGGCCATGAGCATGGCTCTGCGGCCACGGGAGGACAATTCCTTACATCTGTGTAACCCCGTGAAACACATCGGAGCTTACATAGGCATAACTGAGGCACCGTTCGGTCCTCATAATCTTTATTACTGATGATGACGGTGATGATGATGATGTGTGAGAAGGAAATAGCGCAAGCTTGACCTTCACGTCCCAGGGGGAATTTGCAGAGCTGGCAGATATAAAACCCCTCAGCTTTTCACTTGTGAACTGAGCAAATTTGTTCTGGGAATCATTAATACATAATGCCATTTTGAAGCCAGTTTTTGGAGTGGAATTGCACATTCGACTATCCAAATCCTTCTGTCATCCGCACACAATTCTGCAACAGGGCTGGGACTGAAAGAAGTCAATTGTACTTCAGAAATTACAGGCAGCCAGTTTAAATAAAGAAAAGTATCTGCTATTTGGTGCTTTCCATTCATAATGTGATTCCGCTCTGTTAAAATTCATTAGGTGACCTAGATCCTGAGAACCCATTCCTGCAAATTGCTGAATACTTCCTGGGAAGTGCTGCGAGCTTTTGACTCTATGTAATGGGACTTGAAAGAGGTCAGCCTTGGCCAACAACTGTCCCTTACGTCTCTTCAAAACGCCATGAGTCTGTTCCCTTTCCTCGAGGTGATGTAGCGACAGCCCTAATGATTCTAAAGGAAAAGGAAAAGCGAAAATACCAGACTTGAAGTTAAAACTGAACAAATTCATGACCTCTTGCACAAGCCCAGAGTTAGCTCATGCTCCGAGTAAGTGCTGGACATGAATTGGCAACGGACTGCAATCCCAGCCAGGTGTAACAACTTAGAGCCCAGTCTCAAAGCTTTTACTGATGTGCCTGATCTTAGCACATCTTTACTGTCTAAGCTTTTTCCATCCACTTCCATTGTACTTTCTTTCCAGATGAAGACCTAATAGCAGATAGCAGAGGACCGCAACTCATCCAAATACTCATTCAAATTGGAATTTCACACAGCATTTGCGTTTTTTGCACATTAACTCTACAAACACTGAAGGGCTTTGATGTGCTTGGAGCGCAAGCTCTCCATTCTTGTACTAACTCTCCTTCATTAGAGTTCTGCAGACACATCCGTTCAGCTTGCAGAAAGGAAATCATGTGACATTTTAATTTACCAAGGTTATTGTACTCACTCGGTACTCAGTCTAAAACTAAATGGAGGGGAAAAGCCTGGACCGAGGCTTTGCTATAGATGAACAGTTAAAATCGCAAAATGTTGGGAAATGCAAAAGCAAGTTTCCAATCGCAAACTGTAATTTAGCTGTTCATCTGACGTATTTTGGAACGTCTGCTTAAAAAAATGTAATTAATTAATACTTTGGGCATTTAGATAATGAAAATAGGAACTGAAAACTATCCCTGTGTGGCTGAGTTAGTATTCTTCTTGGAAGTGTAAAGCCAGTGTGGGGTGCATATGTCTTTTGCCAATGCCCCCTGCTCGCCTCTTCTGCCTTCCCTCCCCTAGCAGCTGAGAAGCAAAGTCTGCCACAGCCCGAGAGCCCCCCGTTCACCATGTAGGGCACAACGCTTTATTTTGTTCTCTTGTTTTTATGTGGGGTCTTGCCTTGGTTACTTTGGGTTTGCCCTTCAACTACAAGCCATTTTCAGAAGGTGTGTGAGTGTGAGTCCTGTTGCACTCTCCCGTTGCTGAGCCACAACTTTCCTGTGGGCTGAGACATCAAGTCTACCAGCACCACGCGCCTGGAGGCTGTCACTTGTTCTAGTTGTATGGCTTGATATAGAAGAATAATGCTCTGTAAAGAAAGTAATTACAGTCAGTCCACAGAAAGAAGTTCAAGATTCATATTTCAGCTGGTTTTGCTGTAGCAGTGTTCAGAAAACTGCTTACCATGGGAAACACATTTCTTCTTTTTCTCTACTGTTCACATAAGTAAAAAAAGCTGAACAGATCATTCCCCAATTTTAAAACTAATGGCCATCAGGCAGTGACTGAGAATGGACAGTTTCAGCCCAAAAGGGCTTTTTCAGAAGGCTGCAAGACTGTGGAACAACGGAGTTATGATGGAAAATTATTATGAATCTCAACTGAAGTGGCCACTGCTACAACACTTTCTGAGGCATTATACTTCGAAAGATCAAAGAGCAATACAGAGCTGAAAAGATATTACTGTCTTTTAAAATGGGCTTGTAAGACTTAAACCTGAACATTTAATGTTGGTCTCTAAGAAAAGAAAAGAAAAGAAAAGAAAAGAAAAGAAAAGAAAAGAAAAGAAAAGAAAAGAAAAGAAAAGAAAAGAAAAGAAAAGAAAAGAAAAGAAAAGAAAAGAAAAGAAAAGAAAAGAAAAGAAAAGAAAAGAAAAGAAAAGAAAAGAAAAGAAAAGAAAAGAAAAGAAAAGAAAAGAAAAGAAAAGAAAAGAAAAGAAAAGAAAAGGAAAGAAAAGGAAAGAAAAGGAAAGAAAGCAACACACAGAATATAATTAAGATAATAAATGAAAGGCCTTTCTTTTCATCATTTCTATAACTACCTTAAATATCTGCTGGAAATGATTATATCAGCACAGGCTGGACTATATTAAAATAATGAAGAGTGAAGTTTTCACTGTGTTCCCATTTAATCATCACCTCACAACTTTACATTTTAATGTCTGACCTTAGGATATCCTCTTCCACTATCACATTAAGAATGTTGAAAGGAAACAGGAAGGGCCACAAGGGCTGTAGTTTCCTCAGAAGAACAGTGGCTATCAGCCTAATGGATTCTGAATTTCTCAAACAAAGAGCAGCAGCGACTCAGCCCACAGTCGGAGTTATCAAATGTTCACACAATACAAGCCTTTCTTCTAATTAACAGAGTTGCCTTCAATGAGGGCACTACCTTTTTTTGCATTATGTTACTGGAAGAAAAAAAATATCAGCTGCATGGTGGGACCTATTATATAAATAGCCTGATGAAATGCAAAAGACCAAACGAAGTCTATTTAGTTGCTTTAAAGCCAAAATAGTTAAAAAAAAAAAAAAGGAAATAGTAAAAAAGTAGGAAAGAAGACCTGCCAAAACATCAGGAACTGCATTTGACCTTTTGTGTCTTCTCCATGGCTCAAAGCCTAGATTAGAAGTAAACTCCTGAAGTCATCAAGCAAGTACATGGCAGGTTTCTGGATGTCATTTCTGTAGGGAGACGCTGAACATTGCTGACTTGAGTACAGGTGAAAAGGCAGGGACTGGCTGGTCTTGTAACATTTTGAGAGGGGCAGAGTGAAAGGAATTATAATGGATGAAAACAGGAGACAAATTATTAAATGGAATCCTTTCAGCGAACAGCTGACATTAAAACTGCATGTTCATGTAGGGGGTGAACAGGGAGAGGAGGAGGGCTCTTCCTCATCATACACATCATACAGGGCCAAGTGGCTGGGAAATCTCTGATATCGTCTTAAAGCAATTCCAAATGTCAGAACTGCGTCTGCTTCGTGCAAATCTAGATGGAACCTACTATCTAATATTACCTACATGAAATCAGTTTATTGTGGTTTTCTCAATGAGAAATAGATGAGGATCTATCCTGGAAAGAAATGTAAGGAGCAATTTCACTTTCAACAGCCCCTGAGTTTGGCTGCTTATGGAAAAAGCAGTGTAAATGAAGGCGGACGGCCGTGAATTTTTGCAGACAGGAGGAGCTACAGTGTGAAATATGGACCACAGCACTGAAGTCCTGTCATTTTTAAATTGACTTTTCTTTGGTAATATCAGGATGTTTGTACTACATTCATGGGACTCCCTCTGGTGTATAACTTAACACATGAATTTTTTTGCCTTGCTCTTTACCAAAGAGCCTGTGTAGCCTGGTGCCCGGAGGAGCTGCTTTCATGACAGCGCAGAAGATGTGTGACGTGTGTGTTTCTATTACAAATGGAAAGAATGACCCTGGGTCATATCACGGCCATAGTAGGGCTGGGAGACAGTGAAACATCTGTATGATGTGTGTCCATTAGTCCAAAGTGGCAAGGGTCACTTCAGGGTTGGCTCTGTGGCCCCACCAACGAAGGTGCCAAGCATCCGTAGTCTCTCTCCTTTATCTGAAAGAGCTAACAAGATTTAACCTTGAAACCAAGGTACTGAGGAAATAACTTTTTTTTTATTCATCATCTTTTCTTCACAAAGTTCTTCCCTCTGTCCATCTCATACTCAGTTCCCTAGAAAAATGGGAAAACAACATAAAAATCTCAATCTTGTTGATCCCCAACCATGAACTATCCATCATAAGGGAAGAAAAGACAAGTGTGTTGTGGGTAAGCACTGGAAAACACATGGCCTTGCAATAAAAGCTTTGTTGTGGTAGGGTAAAGATATGGATGGATGGGCAGCTTGCTTTCTTGATAGGCTTAATATGCAGCTGTTCATTCCCCTTTCCTTTCCTTTCCTTTCCTTTCCTTTCCTTTCCTTTCCTTTCCTTTCCTTTCCTTTCCTTTCCTTTCCTTTCCTTTCCTTTCCTTTCCTTTCCTT
>VYZM01000248.1:393356-404181 GCA_013398915.1 Dromas ardeola | reverse complement strand
CAGGTGGGCAGTGTGCCTCACGGGAAGGGGTCCTCCCCTCCTCCACTAACACACCATGATCCCACAAGGTCTCAAGGCACCCATTTCCTGCTGAATCCCAGGGTCAGAGAGCCTTAGTCTTAGAGATAAACAGCTTCTGTCTGAGGCAGATGGTCTTTATACCACTGAAAGTCTTTGGGAATTCCACACTTAAGATTGTGTCAAGCCCCTGCATATATGGGACCCTTCCCTTCCCTTCCCTTCCCTTCCCTTCCCACTATCTCTCTCCCTCCCTTTTCTTCACTCTTTCTTCCTTTCTTCCTTTCTTTTTCTTTCTTCCTTTCTTCCTTTCTTCCTTTCCCTGCCCCACTCTTTGCCCTTTCCTCTTCCCTTCCCTTTCCCCTTCCCTTTTCCCTTCATATCCCTCCTTTTTTTTTCCTGAGAGTGGATGGTATGGAATTTCTTAGATGTACATAGGAAAATAAATCAAGCAAGGGATTCCTTTCTTTGCTAGGTAGCAGTTCAGAGCTCCAGTCTGCACAATTGTCATGCTCAGTAAGGCAAGGATCCTCTAAAAAATGACTGGAAACAATGTACCAGGCAGAAGAAGGTCTCCTTTCGGCACACTCTCCTTTGATACAGCCTTTCATGAAACCATGTTCTTTGCATATCGTACAGAAGGAGGGGAGGTGCAGGGTTATTTTAAAAGCATCCACTAATTAGAAATTGAAGTGCATTTTCTTCTGCTTACTCTGGCATTCGACTATAAATAAACTAACAGCAGAGCAACTACTGGATTGAAATTTCCCTTCAGTTCACATGCTGGCATGAAATATCAGAAAACTGATATTATTTATGCTCCATATTACGTAAAAGAGTGACCTCCTTTTCCCTCCTTCCATATTACACACTGTAGACACAAATAACAAAGGACGTGTTGCGGGGTGTGTGAAGAAATTGGGTTTATTTGTATTTTGCTGATAAGCATTTGGTATGAAAGTAGTTTTTATCTCAGCAGTTTTAGCTGACTAAAAGCTATTTCATCTCTCTCTTTCATCAACGGTACCTCTATGGAGTGATTCATCTCCTCTACCTTAGAAACACTGTTTTATGACAGACCTTCCTTCAGTGGTGCCCTGTCTCTTGCCATTGACCACAGATGGTCTGAACTTAGGTACTGAATTTTTTTTTGATGGCTAAAGTGAAAAGAGTCTTAATCTTCTGTGTCTTTCCCAGTTTCACTGCCTAAACTGTAAAAAATCCTTCTTCCTACATCAATATCCATTATGAGACAAAATCTACTGCGCAGCCGCAAACACGTCGGTTTAAACTCTGACAGCTCAAAACTGATCTTCTCAGAGGACCTAAGCTCCACCCTGAGGACCACAGCCTCAAAAGGGATCTTGGTACCTAACTCCCACAGAGGATAACGTTTGACGTTGAATTCTACCACTCAGGGCAAATTAGAAGTTCTGTTTCCGAAGAAGCAACTGTTCTCAATTTTAAAAAAGCAAAACAAGTAGTTTTTATAGTGCCCCAAACATACTATTTCACTCTCCATTTTCTCAGAAGGCCTATCCAATTTTGCTTGAAGGAGTTCAGTCCGACACTGGAAACGCGCATTCCAGAAAGGTGATGTTTTAACATAGCTCTAAGTATCTGAAAATGAGCTTTTGGGATGAAAGCATATGTGTAACTTCATCTGGGGGAACCAGTATGCAGTCTTGTAGAAAAAAAGTACAGCATAATATTTTATGCCAGACTTTTAATGGCTCTGTAGGCATTCCCACTTGTCTGATATAAATGCAGCACAAATACCATACACTTTACTTTCGGTTGTTAGAGATAACCATGAAGGGAGAGCTCATTCATAATTTCACTTTATTTTAGTATTTCCTAAGTTTGAAGTCATTCTCAATTCATTAAAAGGAAAACATTCGCTTCAGATTTATGATCCCCATGCCCTTTCTCTCATTCACAGAAGTATTCACATTAAAATCATGCGCACGCTGTCATTACATGACTGACGTTCTTTTAACAGGGTGGTAATGTCCCGGCGAGGCCAGCTGCTGAACATGATGGCAAAATTTTTAGCAAAGGTAAGAGAATAGCTCTGTTAAAGAGAGGTGACGTTGCCAAGAAAGGATGAGTGCCTTACGGTCTCAGCGGAGAAGCTTTTAATCCCACTCTGAACTCCAGCCACTGCATCTCTTGGTGATGATCTTGGCCACTTCATTTAATTTCTAAAATGTTGTTGGTTATTTTTGACCGGCAGCACGGGTTCTGCCAGTATAATGACACTGGGAATTTTCGCCACTAATTTTGATTTTCTGCCGTTTTTTTTTTTCCTTTGGAACAGGGACGGACTGTTTAGTTCCACTGGTCCCTGCCTTGCGCTCCATCAGGCTGCTGCTACATAAAGAAGTACTATACGGTAATTGCAGCACTAGCGGGACTCCAACAGCTCTTATCGCTGACAGGACTCGGAGCTGTTTGTCAGGGTAGGAAAATGTTGCAAATGTTTCCTCCTCTAACCAACGTAACTCCATTTCGCCACCTATAAAATAACGCTCGCTTCTTTCACGGGGGCATTTGGAGGATTATTAGTTGGTGTCTCTCTGTTCATCACTTCGCACATGTAAAGCTCTATGTAAGTGTTATTATTGAAGGGCTGACATCTGTGAAATACAGCGTGTATTTTGAATTCTAATTTTAAACCAAGGAAAATCGAGTAAGCAAGAACTGACCATGTGTTAAAAACACTTGAAGCTCTCTTTCTTGTAACTGTTTATCTACATTTTAAAACCTATGTTTACATCGTAGTAACAGCTGTGTTTAAAGGGGACATGACAGAGCAGACTAATTTGTAAAGCTAAACTTGATTTTGAAGGGAAAAAAAGCTAATGTTTGAAAAAACACTTCAAAAGAAGACAAAAATGATTAAAATAGACATAACCATTTGTTTAAACTATGACTTTCTCAAGAAAAAACAGGCTAATGTAAACTGGCCTATGCATAGTCCAAGCAGCTGTTCTGTGTAGCTGTTACACAAACCCCTGGTTTCAGGGAGGGATAAAATTAAGACAAAACAGGTCATTCTCAATGAAGGAGCCAAAGTAAGGACTGGATTACAAACCAAATGTGTGTACACAGGTGAGATCTGCCCCAACTTGTCAGAAGAAAGCAGGCCAACTTTTTTTTGGCCTGCTTGCCTTCAACTGAGTTTTAGCCACGTGTATCGTAAGTGTTTGGTGTATTTATTTTTGTCCACACCTTCAGCAGACCCAGAGCCAGCACTGGCTGAGGTTAAATGAAGTTAGTCCATTTCCTACTGTAGGCAAAGACTTTCTTAGGGGTTTTACAGAATTTCTTTCTATGATGTTGAAATGCTACTGACTCAAATGAGATCTATGTATTTCATGGGAACTACCAGGAGAGATTTTCTGTCTCTGGTCAAGGCAGTGGGAAACATTTTAATCACCTGTACCATCATCATGCTATTTCTGAGAAAAAATGCTTTGTAAAGAGGAAGATGTTGTCACATGCCCAAGTACTAGTCATACAGCCTTTTATCTATCTTTGAAATCTCATTTGAAACCCTTTTCATAAAATTTTTTCTGTTTACTTGATTCATCTGAGGCCTTGTAAGCTGTATTATCTTCGTAGAATACAGCTGAACTCAGTGAGTCAGGGTGGTGATATCATGGTGGTGACATGACTCAAGTGGGTCCCAAGTCAACCTTAGAGTCTTTTGAAAATCAGAAGCAAAAGCTGGAAGCAGAGAACAAAATGTACAACAAATCAATTGAGGGCTACAGAGCAAAAAAAAGGGGGTTCACGCTAACCTGCCCCACTGAGAAGAACAGGTTTATTTGCCTCTGTGTCCAGACTCAGATAGTAACTACGATAACTCAGCCTGGACAGGATGGATACAAGCACCCATAGTCTCACCCATCTTAAGGTTTCGGTCTTGCTCATGAGTTTTTGTCAGCTCTCAGTTAAGAGCAACAGAGATTTCCTAAGTGAGGTTCCCCTGCAGTAGGTCTGGGCCAGCATTAACTCTGGATAGCAGCTGGCAGATGCTGTGAGGGCCTCGGACCTTCAGTTCTTCTCTGAAAGCCAGAAGACAAGGAGGTGTGATCAGAGTGCAGGTCTCCGTGTTCCTCCTGCTCAGGCTGCCTGTGGGAAGGAAAAACAGTTAGACCTTCACATCAGTGGGGTTTTTCTCCTAAAGGACATTGCCAAACAGATGTTGCTTTCTAACTCTACCTGTCTCCCAGGATGCAGCTGAAAGTGTGAATCTTCTCTTTGCAGATCAGTCTTTCCAGGAGACGCTTAGGAAGGAAAAGGACTCTGACGCAGGTAGGCTGGATGTTGAGTCTCTTAGCTTGTCTTTTTGTGCAAGACATATCTCAGGAGAAAACAGTAAACTCACTGAGTATACCACCTTGCTCCTGAACTCACTTTTCCCTTGGGAAACTGGGATATCCTTCCAGGAGCAGGGAGGTAGTTTTTCTTTACTGCCCCATCAGGCTGCATCCTCAACTCTGGAGATGGTTGATGGTCAGTTCTTGCCACCGCATAACCCTCAGCAGACTCTCTGGTCTGTCCTGACTGGTGACCACAGATGTCTAACATGCAATCTCATTGCCAGCTTGGCCTACCTCTCTGGCAGCTCTCCTCTCCTCAGTAAGAGATAGGTTATTGGGAGGTTTTCAAATGGTTTTGACAATTCAAATCCAAATGCAAGGGGAATGAGATGGAAGTTCTGGGGCTGGCTGGGTGTAAAGCTCACTGTGGCCACAGAGAGATGGTATGGCCATGCTCAGGGATATCTGCACCTGAATGCTTGACCGTTTCCTTCATATGGCCCACTTCTACTCAGGTTTGTGCCACTGCTGGCTGGAACTTGACTCCCAGGGAGGCGAGAAAGCAGGAGACGAGAAGCGGCACGTGTTCAAAAGGGAGCTGGCAGCCTGGTAAAGAGGAAAGCTCACAGAGAAATGGTGAATTGCCTACAAGCATTTTTCATCCGCGTTAGTGTCCAAATATGCTCATTTCCTGAGTTTTAATTTTAGCAACAATCAACACTGAGTCGTCAGTGCTTGCCTTAAACTTTTTTCCTCAGAGCTGGCTGCTCACGTTCAGTGAGTACGTTCAGTGGCTCCTTGCCCTTCTCTATCACGGGGCTTCAGCAACACTATGGGGGGGTCTGCCTTTCACACTGTGAACAGAATTTTCTGAATGGAAAGACAGATCTTGAGATGGGTTCTACTCACCTGGTAACAAAGCTGTTAAAACCCTCCAGTAGGCACAAGTGCATGCAAGGGTCTGATCTAGCAGTGTCCTCTACCCACTTGGATGCAAAGAGAAGGTTGACTGGCTGCTCCACTTTCCCATCTTTGGTGGTATGTGATGATTAAAAGGCACATTATAGTTTTTCGTGTACCCTGGAGCTAACTATGGCATTGCAAATGTATTGGAAAATAGCAGCTGGAACAGATTTGCACTGTCAAAGCAGTACAGAGGAGCGCAGTGTAAGCGTAAAGCTTGTATCTGCAGGCAGGTACTATTTTTTCATGACATGTTTCCACAGCACTTAGCTCCACTCCTCCAAGTATCTAGGAAGTCCCATGGTGTAAATAATGCTAACAGGCTATGGGCACGCGGAAATGAGGAACATTTTCCCCATCCAGAGAGTCTGTTGTAGCTCAGTGTAATCTGCTTCTGAGGGAGACTGTGGCTATTTTTAAGACAAAATGGTGTTTTTCTTGGTCTTGTGTTCCAGCTAAAGACACTGTAATGGAAAGGTGATAGATTATACACTCAGTTAATGGACATCCCACTGCAAAGCTTCCAGCAAGTTTAGTCTTTGTATAGAATACCAAGGGAAATGTTTTCTAAATTCCAGTTGTATTTATTTACTGCTGGATCAAGAAGAGAACTGTATTGTATTATTAACTAGTTCTCTGGATGCTTATTTTCCCACGGAATGAAAATGACACATTTAATTTATATTGTTTATTTTAAATGTAAAATAATTTATAAAACTAGACCTGCAGCTTGAGGTACCAAATAACAGTTCCTCATCTCGGTGCAGCATTTGAGTGGGCAAGTGCTGAAAAAATACTTTATATATATATGTGTGTGTGTGTGTGTGTGTGTGTGTGTGTCTCTATATATATGTATATAAATCTGAACAGATAGCTGACTATAACACTTATTTCAGTATACAAGGGACAGTTTCATCTATAGTGTCAGACTCTCCTTCTGGCTGCACTAATATATCTATATTTATTTCAATGGCTAACTGAGTTTATATGTGCAAACGTAACAGATTTTTCTTTGGGTTAGGTGAACTTACCTGAATACCTGGCTTGCGCTATTTCATTTTTTACATGAATTTTTAAGACTGAGAAGAGTCTTCTCAGCATGAGAAGTGATCTCATTTGACTTTAGATCTGACCCCAAATAGGAAATAGAATACTTGTGGCCTGATACTTAATGCAGCGTGTCTCATTTTCCAGGTGCATACATCTGGTCTTTAATGGCCATTTTATCAGGACTGCATCATTTCATCTTGGTCCTTTCACCACAAATATTTGATTGTAATAAGATCTGACCGTGGGATGTGTCATCTGCAGTGGTGAATATATAGAGCGGCTTGGGTTTACTATTTCTGTCTTCAAGGCATCCCATGTGCCGTTAGGGATGACAATTCTTTCATGGCAAAACACTGCTGCCACGATATTGTGCAACGAGCTTCGCATGACCAAATATCCTGTGAGTAGTCCAGTGGTTAGGATAGGAAACAGAGAGTCAGAATAGCCTGGCTCTGTTCCCATTTCACACACTGACTCACTGCCTGACCCTGGGGCAAATCGCTTAGGCTGGAATTTCCAAGGGGGCTGAGATGCACAGCTCCCAGGGAAATCCAGGCAAAGCTGGGTGCCTGACTCCTTTCCAGCTCTTGGAAAACCTCATGTCTCAACAGTTCTCAGTTTGCCTACATTAATACGGAGGCAAGGTTTATAAAGCTATTTGGGTCCTCTCGCAGTAATTGTTTATTAAGGAAATGATAATCATGGCATAACTATGTAGTCTTTAACAACACATGCTATTTGGTAGGTACAAGCAGATGAGCAAATCATCTCCCTTGCTCCTTGAGAAATGCAGTGCAGTTTCTTTCTCTTCTGTTAAGAGAATGAGTTAAAAAGGCTTAGGGATTGTCAAACCCATGTTTCCAAATGTAGTTTACCTACAAACCAGCAGCCACAGGGCATCCCCGGCAGTAGCAGCTCTTGGTCCGGTGGCAGCTCATCCATATGGGCTTGAGGAGGCACGGCGGCTTCTCTACTACTCCATCGCTAGATTCGGTCTGGGATCCAGCACTCTTCTTCCCCACCTCATCAAACCACCACCAAAAATGTACCCAGGATTTTGCATCCTCCACCCTGTACCCATGCTGTTCACCCAGTCAGACATCTCAGTCTGCATCTTTCCATCGCCTCCCACCTTGCACTCTCTTCTCTTATTGCCCTGCCCTGCTTTTATGTCCTACCAGGAGATGCAGGTGCTGGCACTGACAGGGCTTTTACAGCAGCCACTAAGGCAATAAGATGTTGCTGATCCACTGCTGGATGCACAACAACCAGAGTGTTGATACCCTCATGCTAGAACTTAGGAAATTATCTCCACCTACACTGCTGGAAGCTCTCTGCAGACCTCGCTTCAAAGCAGCTTGCACATCACCAGGGAACCATGATGTGAAGAAGTCCCTGGTAAGCCACTGGGTTGGAGTGGTCACACTGCTACAGAACAGATTTTTTCTTTCTCTTAAAAAGCAAACAAAACATATTAATATTGGACATTTTTGCACACAGGGCAAATTTCAACCGATGTTTTGGTTTGGAAATAGCAAAAGAGAAAAGGCAACTGTTCAGACCAAAGTGAAACCCCATATTTTAAAATTTCTACTCAAAGAGAAGCACTGGGTTTGAGAGGGCCACGTTTCTTTATATTGTTGATATTTCTAAATTTCTATTGAAAAGTGGGAAAAAGCTCTCAAGAATGGCCATTGTCTAATTGAAAACTGTGGTTGTAATGCAATGTTTACATAAATCAGCCAGCTTCAGAGGAAAATGTATGATGGGCTCAGCTGATTTGGCACTGAGCTCGGGCCTTGTTTAATTTGGGAAAATAATTTAAAAAGAAGAGCAAAACTAACAGGGGCCCAAATCTTCTGTGAAGGCAGTACAGTTACTCCAATCTACACCAGCCCAGGAGTAAACAGACAAGCTGGGAGCCTGCCTACCTACAGCATCTGGTGCTGCTTTAGATCCCTACGGTGTCTCCCCTGGTCTCCAGCTGTGATTCTGCAAAGACATGGGTCTGGTTTAAGTCTTCTGCCACAGCTGCAAGTTCAGTGCCAATGTGTGGATACAATGGGATACAATGGTGGGTCTAAGAGGGCACTGGACATCATGCTTATGCCCACAGCCACTTGTTCGCCTATGGTGAGTTCACTGTCTTGGAGTCTTGCCTGGCTAGAGAGCAACGTGGAAAGATGTTGAGGTCTTCTCAGCAGTGGCTGGGAGACTGAGTGTCTTTGCATACACAGCATTGTTCAGCCTTTGAGAGAGATGCAAAGAGAAAGGCAAGGAAAACATTAAGGTGAACAGCAAAACAAATGGGAACAAGGAAGCTTGGCTCAGCACTGAATGCCCTTCGCATGAAGCCAGGCAGGAGCACAGAAGGGGAGGGGGAACCCTGTGTGTGTGGGTGGGGGTGGATTTGGCACTGAAATAACTTTTAGCTCATATACAGTGAATTTCCTTTTATCACTAGTAGCCTGGGTCATGGAGGCTCAGAGGAAACTATCCCATTCCAAATGTTTGATACTGAATATATTTGGCTGGCTGCTACATCCAGATGTGAGTTAATGCAGTTTGTATATTTGTCTGATAACATAGTTTGGCCCCAATCTTTGCTTTCACTTACAAGCCCAGAATACAACCCAACCACCTTTCTGTTGCCCCAACTGCTGACCCATCTGCTGCTGAACATTCTTCTGGTACACGCTGAAGCAGCTTAGAGCCATTTGTGCCAACGCTTGGTATTTCCAAGAGGCTGCTACCGCACCTGGATCACGGAGATGCCAAAACGCCTTCAGACTCATCCCTTTTATCATCACACTTGCACCGAGATGGCAGCAAGCAACATAC
Source organism: Dromas ardeola (assembly GCA_013398915.1). Lineage (NCBI taxonomy): Eukaryota > Metazoa > Chordata > Aves > Charadriiformes > Dromadidae > Dromas > Dromas ardeola. The sequence continues at coordinate 394,978 of VYZM01000248.1, read as the reverse complement.
CTCTGCCTCCCAACACCGCTCCGGCAACTCCTCCACCCATTCTCCTGCCTCCAGCTAGGTCTGTTTTATGGCAAGCTTCGAGTAACAGAGCAGCGCGAATTTGCCTTAGGTCAAAGATGATCTGGCCTCATCTCAAAAGTGGTTTGTTTTGTTTTTTTTTTTAATCTCCCCTTCACCTGGTTACCCTGCCCAGCAGCTTTACAACGCTCAGGAACTCATGACCAAAGCGAAGCTGAAGCTCAGTCGCATCCCCCTTGCCCCCGTGCCGCCTGTACCGCGTGCCGTCCAACAGCTCGCTCCTTTGGCTTTGAAGAAGACTCAGCTCGACCAGTACGAGGGAGGTGACTGGGCCGATAAATGATTAGCGCTGCAGCTGTGAGGCAAAGAAGTTGAGAGAACAGTTGTGAGTACAAAGAAAGAAGGGGGAGACCGGGTGTACTCTCCAGATAAGATTAATCCAGAATTCTACAAATTTTACAAATCTCTTGATACAGTGAACTCAACTCCTCCAGCAAAAATTTGATGAAGAGAGAAGCATTCTTTCTACTGGAAGATAAATATAAGTTTGACACTACTATGTTTGCTTGTTTGCAAAGCACGGTGGGCTTCTCCAGAAATCACTTGGTGCCTATAAGTTAAAAAAACCCCTGTTGTCACAAGTTGTAACAGTCTTTGTAGAACAGCTTTAAGACAGCTTTTTCTTGGTGACAGAGATAAAAACAAGGAAATGAGGAAATGGGGCAACTTTATGACATTCAAGGTCTCGCAAACCCTTCAGTACATACGGGGAAATTGTTACGCTGCTGACAACTTTCACAAATGTTTTTTCCTCAAAATTTTATCTTGTATTTTATAGGCTTCTCAGCTCATGTATTTGTTTAAATCTGTTGTGTTTATTAGAGGAAAGAGGAGGTTATGGCTGCTTTTTAATATTTGTGTTATAGTTACATGACAAGAACCTCAGCTGCCCAGCATGGCGGGTTCTCTCCATACACCCTATTTTGTGTATTTGTGCGCATTTATTTTATGTTTCTGTTTATATAGGGAAAATATAGGAAATCCATGTGTCACCAGCATGCCTTAGTTGTGCACATATAAACATATGGAGGATCAAATGTAACGCCTCCTTCCCCTGCTCCGTATGCACTCCCACACGCCCCAACAGCCCTTTTCTCTCAAGTAATTTCTGCCTCATTGCAGCCTTTCTTCAACAAAATCGGAACCCAAAGCGGGCAGGCCCTCGCAGGTTCAGACCTGCGACGGAGGGCGGATTGGAAACGCGGCTTTTAAAACGCGGTTCTCCCCTTTTCCAGTCAAACGTCCGGCTGTTTGCAGGGTCCCGGTTTGCCCCCGCCGCGCAGCGGGCGGCGACACCCGCTCAAGTTCGCGGGGACGGCAGAGCAAATAAGCCCGATTTTCTGCCGGTTTTAGCTCCGGAGGTAGGGGGTGGGGGGGGGTTACCGAGCGAGGCCGGCGGTTTCCTACCCCAGAATCATCCTCTCACCTTGCGGGTGCCCCGGACGATGTCCCGGCGGAGCCCCCCCGGCCCCAGCGCCCCGGCAGCCCGGCTCCCCCCGCCGCCACGGGCCGCTAGAGGGGGACCGGCACCGGCCCCCGGAGCG
>VYZM01000248.1:374295-387781 GCA_013398915.1 Dromas ardeola | reverse complement strand
AAAAAAAAACACCACACCACAAAAGACACCACTTCACCCTACAGAATTTGCAAGAACGTTGCTTACGTTCTTATCCACTGCTACAACAATGTTGTACAAAGGTAGGTAGGTAAGTGGGCAGGTAGGCAGAGAGAAGGAGAGAAGGAGAGAAGGAGAGAAGGAGAGAAGGAGAGAAAGAGAGGAGGGNGAAGGAGGGAAGGAAGGAAGGAAGGAAGGAAGGAAGGAAGGAAGGAAGGAAGGAAGGAAGGAAGGAAGGAAGGAAGGAAGGAAGAGGGTTTTGTCCTGTAAAGGCACAGTCTTAAACCAAAAGCTACTGCACACTTACAGAAGCAATCACATTTCCTCACGCTGTGGACTTTTCTCTTAATCTGTATCTAAACATCCCACAACAGGTTGGGGCGCACAAACCTTTCCGTCTAAGGAAGCCTGCCCATTTTCCCCATCTCTATCTTTCAATTTCCTGAAGAATTCATTTTCCATTACTTCTCCAGAATACAGCAAAGGCAATAGAGAGAAATGTCTTACCATTAAAGGGCGTCAAAGCGATTGCTGGAGATGCACACGGGTTAGGTGTGTTGTGACGATTCTGGCATGAAACCCACTGATCTGACCACTCGTTTTGTCCTGTTTTCATTCTTCTCGACATACGTCATGCATGGTTAGCACATTTTGTTCCAAGTTTCCTGCTCCCTTGTTATATCTCCTTCCTTGTATGAACACAGTCGTTATGAGAAGATATTTACCATCCATACCTTGCACTTCCAAGGAGAACGCATCAGGAACAGCTTTCAGAGGCATACAACATGAAACACTATATTAGAAAGTTCACTTTACTCAAAATTGTTTGTCGATAGTTATACTCTTTTGAGATCTTTCTTTGACAGACTGTTTTTGACGGGCACCTTGCAGACAGCTATGCAGCATCTAAACTGAACTGAACGTTCTGCTGCATAAAATGGAAACCACAATCAACAGCACTGGGACATCCCAGCAGATCAAAGAATTATTTTCGTAAATCTTACCAAGTTTTTGAGTCCAGAGCCATATTTCTCTTTTCTAAGGATATCTGTAACCTTGATATCAACTTAGCTCCAAGCATTCAGTCAGTGCACAAACTCTGCTCTTGCCAGTGAAAAGACATCTGAAACAACATTTTCTGCAAAAGGATAATTAATACAAAGTTATTCCAAGGTTTGTTCAGAAATGGTAGCATTAATCACAAGAAATTTTAAGTGTGTTTCTTTTTTTCTTACAAAAGATAAGGGTCACACATAAGTTGACCCATCACACACAGAGATTATGATTCCCAATTATGTATTTTTGTTTTAATTATGATTTTAATGTGATTTTGGTGAATCATAATATCAGAGCTGACTGCACTGGAGAGAGGGTTGCCTAAAAACCTTCTAAGTGTGCTGAAAGTTTCTTTTGTCTAACACACCAGCTAACTTCTTGATTAGATAAAGACCTAAGAAAACTCCTCTGGTGGAGAAGATGGCAATCAAATGTGGAAATCTTCACTGTATAGAGCACCCTGGGGTTTGTTAAATATCTGCAGATCTGCTTGTTGTAAGTGACAATGTTTATTCTTGCAAGTGAATTCCAAGATAGCCTGGCTTCCTTGGGGTTTAATCTCAGCCTTTTTTTGTTTCTCTGATTAGTTGGAAACTGTAGCAGGTCACCCCGGCCCTTTGAAGAATGAAGGGTCTCATTCCAGGGTGAGGCCCAACGAATTTGTGAATGAATGAAAAGTTAATTGAGGAAAAGGGTAGAGCATACTTCAGTCATAGTTAATTTAAGCAAAGCTGATAAGTTAGTAAATAGAAACACCAGTGTATTCTTTCAAGCAGAATTTTTGCTCTTACTGATATCTTAGGTGCTGTTTCTCTGGCGCTTTTAAAGATTGGCGCTTCTCATAGACACTTTATTATCTAATCTTCTGCCCAAGGAGAGATTCTGTAGTGTTGAGTAATTACAAATAGATTGAGCTCTGCTGGAAAGTGTGTTTACAAAAATAAAATGAAAGCTTATGCCCTATAAACTTTGTGATTTTTTTACTTTATCTTCTTTAAATTTTTATTTAATTTTTTTTTACTAACACGTTGTGGAAAATAATATGAATGTGATATGTCATCATTTTTAAGGAAGGTGAATGAAACTGTTGAATCCTTCTGGATTTTTATTGTGCTTGAAATGTCCTTCGTAACCACTTCAGCATTGTGGTAAAATACAAAAAATGTAATAACGGCTTAATAAAAGGCATCTATTCAATTTAAAGCTGCTACGTTAAAGCTAAAAACAAAATGCAGAAAACTCATATGCAAGCAAATGAAAAGGCACTCTTTCTTCATGTGTAGAGAAATGGAAGAGAAAGCTGTGTCTTGCTCGATGAAAGCTGCTTAAGGAAAAGGCATAACTGTGAACTATGCAACGATGAAAAGAGAGCAGTGAAAAAAGCAAGGGCCACAGGCAGCAGCTTTTAAAGCCTCTATGGCAACAATTTTATGAGCCAGAGAAGCCACAGCAAACAGCTGGAGATGGAATCAAACATTTCTTCAACTTTAAATATGCTTTGGACTTAGACAGAACTTGCCACCCACGCATCTCGGAGCACCCTGACATCGCTAATGAATTTAGTCTCCTACAGTCCTTGGAGGTGAGTGTTATCCTCGCTTGGCAGATAAGGAAAACGGAGCAGGGAAAGGTGAAACGGTTTGCCATACGTCACGCAAGAAGACTGCAAAAGAGTTAAAAATAAAACGTAGTCTTTGATAAAGACAGAACGACTTGGGGCTGTTGTAGGGTTGTACTGGCAAATCTGAGGGGTGAATGCGCTCCAGCGCAGCCACGGGTGCCAGAAGCTGGGGACTGGACGACGTTTCATCAGCTACACTCACGGGCTCCAGACCAGGCTTCAGGAGGGCTGAGATCCTGCTCGCAGGTGCTGCCACTGCGTTGCAGCGTGACTTCAGCTCCGACACGGGCTCTCCCTGTGCATCAGCTGCCACCCGGTCCAAGGTGGGGACTGTGACACAGGTCTATACAAAGCATTTAAAATAAGGAAAAGCAAGAGGTCTCAAAACCTTAGACGCAGTACTGAAACTTTGCGGATTCATTTGATTTAATTTCAGGTCTAGATTAAGATCATGGAATTGGATTTAAAAATCATAAAAGCAGGAAGTATGAGAATCCAGTTCATAGGTGTCCAATGTACAATGTTCGCAGGTTTCTAATGGAGCCCTACAAGAGGACACATCTCCTTCTCCCTTTCCCTCTCTGTCAAAGGCAATGACTGAAACTCAAATGTGCTCTTTCAGTTTGCCCTGTGAAGAGCAGGTCCTGCTGATGTGAGCAGCTAGACATTGCCCGCCATTGCTTTATATTTGTGCATGTACATATGCACAAGCTAATCTGAAACAGAATTTTATTTGGGGGTCCCTTCAAGCTAAAAACATTACAGCTGCCACTGCTTTTACTAAAAGAAGAGCCATTTGAGCCATTACAAATACAAATTTTAACACATGACGATGTTAAAGCTGGCAGGCTCAAAGCCATTGCTTATCTGTAGACAACAGCTACATGACGAGTAATGAAAAACTAATTTAACTAATGTATAATCATATAATAACACTTGCAATGCGATCTAAAGATGTCTTCACTGGCAGAATTGGTTTCAGGGACAAGAAAACACACCTGAGGTCCCAGCCCTAGTTAGGCAGCAGTTCAAGATACACAAAGCTGAGGAAGAGGAGGGAAGAACCTGTGCCTTAGTCTCCGCCTGACTCCACCCTACATCTAATGCACTGAGTCTCCAACTGCACCTTACCACAAATATAAATGACTAAAACCCTCCCACACCCTCTATTTACTAAGTCAACCAGTTTAATTTTTGTACTCAAACAATGCTGGACACAGAAGACATTGTCTGTGCTGACAAGAGGGTTGCAAACCAGGTATTTTGCTGCCCCGTAGCTCAGCTGAGGCAGGTATTTGTCTCACAAAAATAGAAACAAGAGTTGTACTCTTTCTGCTCATACCAAGACATCATTATCAGCAAAATAAGTGGCAACTGATTAAATGCGAAGCTGAAGTTTTAGTTGCAGGGGCAACTTCTAGCAGCCTTAGGTCATGTTCAGTTTCAGTAATCGTGGTCAGTCCTGTGCATAACCACAACTAACTAGCATGATTTTCATCATTTTTCACCATGGATACAAAGTACAAAGGTTTGTCTAAAAATATGTTGATCAAAACAGGAGTAAGCCCACTTTAAAAGCCTTTTCAAAATTGCATACGTGGGTCCAGATACAAAAAAAAGGGCATCTGAGAGTTGCATGATGCAGTGTTTCATTTTTAAGCCCCTGACTCCCGAATGCAACGCAATACATGTCTCGACTCCAGTGCCCGCCACTGCCTCTGCTCCCCGGTGCCTCCTCGGGTGCCTCAGCTTCTCTCCAGGAGGCTGGTTACTAAGCCGTGGTGCCAACACGCTGCCCCGTTATCGTTAACATAGTGGAGGTTTGATCATTTACCCAGGCTGGGAGAATGATGTTCAGTCCCTTCTTTACTGTGATGGGCCTTACGCCCACCTCCTGCCACCCAGCCTCCAGCCTAGTCAAGATCAGAAGCCACCAGGGAAAGACTTTGGCTTCCCCACAGCAGGGTGGGCAGAGTCCTGGATACCAGCCGGGGTCAGCTCTATCCATACGTTATCCACTCGTCAGTCAATTGAAAATAAGTAAACGCTGATAGAGATGGGGACCAGAATATCGTGCTCTTCTGTCTCAAGCCCATGAGACTTTTATGCCTTCCCCTTCCTCTGCTGTGGCCACAAATGGCTTCTGTGAGAAGCCTGGTCCAGTAGGCACGTGGTAGGTGAGTGCCAGCCAGGCAGAGCCCTCCCGAGGAGCAGCTGCTTTAATTTACCTTTTGGCCGTGTGGCTGGGACCCTGCATGCCTCCACAGATGTCAGCACGGGGGGACGTCACTGCAGCCCGGACCAGGCACCGGCTTGGGTAGCCTGCAGCAGCAGCCCTGCTGCCTCCCCTTCCCCACACCCCCTCTTTGGCCCTCAATGGCTCAAAATGAGAAACTCAGGAAACCCAGATCCTGGGAGTGGAACACAAAGCACATGGAGGAAAGATGCTGCGCTTGTGTCTGCCGCTGCCTTTTGCTCTCCTCTTGAAAAGAGGGAATCTTTGGAGGCTTTGATATATTGTCCTCTTTTTTTCTCTTCCTCTCCTTTTAAAAGTTTAATCCTTATTTCTATAGATCCTCAGCTATCCACTGCGTTGTTGTGGTTTTTCTCTATAACTGGAGAAAGTGTATTTTGTTTATTATAGCTGAAGACACTCAACTTTTAATTTGCTAGAACTCATTTCCCTCCAATTTTGTTTCCCTCCTGAACGGCCTCCCACCCACCCCATCCCCCAGCACCACATTTTCTCCTCTGGCAAATTCCCACTGTGACAAGGAGTGCTGGGCTTAGACCTCCCTCTCCTCTCCTCTCCTCTCCTCTCCTCTCCTCTTTCTTCCTTCCCAAAATGTNCTCTCCTCTCCGGACCACTGCGAGCAGGAGCGGGAAGCAAGGGGGAGCGAGGGGCACGCAAGGAAAGGAGGGATCAAGCCCTGTGTGCAGAATTCAAACCGAGACCCCGCAAAGCAGCCGGCTCAATTTAAACTTTGACCTTTTCCCTCTCGCTGCTGTGATACACAACAGGCACTTACCAAACCCAAGCTGGTGAAATAACAGCCCTTTCTTTTTTTTTTTTCTTTTTGGTTTTGTTTTGTTTTTACTAATGATGAAGCTGTGCCAGAGGAAAAGTCAATCTTTTTGATCTTGCATAAAGCCTGCAAATACCTCCATGTTACCCATTTAGCTATAGGTGTGAAAAATATTTACAGGGTTCTATTTAAAACTAAATAAAAATAAAATAAAAATCAGTGACCAAGCCTCCTTCTACCCTCAGAAATAATAAACCATGCCTTCCATTAACTCTGCTTTAAAAGTTTTCTTCTTTTAGGTAGGGAAAACTGTAATTCCCCCTGGGGAATACACTTTTAATTATAGCTACCACTTTGTTTTTTGTTTTTAATTAATTCAGTCTTTAACAAAATTATATTTTAAATTAGTTGAATTCTCTAATTATTTTAATTTCTTTTATTTTTTAGGTCTTTTAAAAGTCAACGGGATAAGCCTTTTAGGTCTCCCAGTCAGTTAAGGAAAACAAATGCCATTCCTACTTGATGTTCTTTAGGCTTCAGTGATTTTGTTATTTTAACATCTCTTAAATGTAAAGAACTTTTCAAGATGTCAATTCTCCCACCAATAAACTTAATTAAAATGTACATTTAAATGAAAGAGATAATTAATTCACACCATTCCATTTGCTTATTACTTGACAGTCAGAGTGTATTAAAAGCTCAGACCTGTGAAAAGAAAACATGCAGAAAGAGGCACAAATAAAACAATCGGCATCAAAATATCATTTTCTGTCACCATTTTCCTATGTTCCTATAATAAAACTGTCAACTGCGTGAAGTTATTTTCTGCTTTTTATGAGCGTGGATTATCCTCACTTTCCAGTGAATTAATTTCACTGACACTGTAAATTTTTGTTTGCGCTCGTTTTTCTTTTTAATTTTAGAAGTCATGATAGTTATGGCTATTGCTATATTTAAACATCCCCCCCCACCCACCCACACCCCTGAACGGCCGCCTGGACTATCAGTAACTTTTTCCAGTTAATTTTGTATAACAAGTCAGTGTTTCCTTTGTTTGAAAGGTGACTTCTAGAACCACTCGCTTCCAAATAGGAATAATACCCATTTTGGGGTTTATTATTATTATTGTCTTTAAAAAAAAAATATATATATATAAGCCATTTGGGATTGTGAACGGAACGTGTTTTGTTTCAAGGCAAATAAATAGTGTTTGTGGAAAGTCTAATAATTAGCAAACCGCTCTTTCCCCGTGCAGGGGGCTGTATTGATTGGGGCGAAAGCTCCCCCCGGTAAAGCCGGGCAGCACCGGCCTTTCGCTGGCCGGCTGACTAATTCCGACGCATCTACTGTCACCAAAAGAAAGGCAGAGAGGAACAAAGTTGGTTTTGTCAGCAGCTCCGGTCCCCCTTTGCTCTGCCTGGAGGCGGCTGGTCGATGCGGGTGGGCACAGTGCTGCCTGCCTGGCTCCCGGTTCCCCTCGCCCCGGGGGGGTTCCTGGGGCACACCCCGGTTTCCTCCCNTCCCTGGTTCCCCGCGGGAAAAAAATAAAAGGGGGGGGGGGAGCAAAGCATCAATTTTGGCCAGAGCATCACGGAGAAGCAGGAGTTGTTGCTTTGGGGTTTGGTAGGTTGCTTGTTTTGGATGGAGAGGGAGGTTTGTGCAGCCCACCTGGGAAAGTAATGGTGGGCGATGAGAAATCTCAGCTTCTGGAGATCTCTCCCTCCACCCCCAAAGGCAACCAGATAACCCCCTCCCCGGTCGGCTTTCGGGAAAGGGCAGGTCAGATTACCGAAAAGTGTAGGCTCATTAATGGCCAAAAAAAAATCCACCTAAAGCCTCCTTTATGAAGCTGTTGTTAGGAAGCTGTGAGAAGTGGCTAAGCTGAAGAGCCTTTTGTGGTACAAGCTGTCTTTGGCAGTGCGAACACAGCTGATCTGTTCCCGATTGCATGCCTGGCTAGGAAATTGTGACTGCAAAGTCTCAGTGTGACTCGAGAAACAGAAATGACTAAAGTACAAAGGCTATTTTGGGCATAACAACTAGTCATTCTGGACACTAAGGAAATACCCACATACACACACATCACGAAACGATACATATTTGGAGATGCTATGATAGCTCATACTGTCTCACAGTTTCCATTAAAAAGTTCTGCTTTCAAGGATTTCATCACTCACCCATAAGCATCTACTCTGGGGCAAAAGTAGACATACAACTTCCCCTTGAAAAGTGTGAAGAGAGTTGTAAAGAACCCATTACCCAAACCCAGTAATTTGATGAAAAAATAGTATTTTATTAATAAAAGTTCTATTGCTTTGTGCATTTATACTTTCAAAGACCATCAATATATTGTACTCTTTTGATATTCCGCCTCCCACATGGGATTTGGAAAGCGTTTACAAACGGTAATTATTTCAGTGTTGCTGTCAGGTAAAGCATAAATTATTCCCATTTGACACATGAGGAAGCCAAAGGTCAAAGAGCTTCAGCTTGACAAAGAAACTAATGGCATAAGGTGAGATGGGTCCCAGTGTCACTAATTCTCTAACTTCTTTCTTCCAAACACCACCTCTTTCTTCAGCTACAGAAACGTGTCTCCTGGCCTTTGGAGCAGAAAAGAACAAAGACAAATTAAGTTGATTTTCATTGTGATTTAGAAATGCACTTCAGTAAATACGTGCTATATCACCTTTGAGACTGCTGTACTCAGGGGGTTTGTCTCTGAGGTGAATGATTGACCATAACAAAAATAGATGTACTGTCACCCTAGAACGTTTGAGCTTTAATCTTGAAAGTGGACGGAGTAATATATTAGAGGTGCTAAAGTTGTGCAGGTTACAAAGTGTAAGGTGGTGTCTGTCCTGGGAGGAGCTTTCCCACATTCACGTAGGTGGAAACACCCTTCCACTTAGCACTGGTTGTCGGTACTGAACATCTTAAGAAACATCAATTCATTAAAAACTAAGCAAACCCAAATCTAACACAACTTTTCTACCCTGGGTGATTCCTTTTACGTCATTAGAACACATTTCTCTCACATTTTCATGCTTTTTTTCCCTCAACATGGAAAGGGATCTTGTGTTCCTTGATCTCTGCGTGTAAATAGATCACTGGGAGCTGGAGCTTCAGGAAAAATACGCAAGTATTGGAGATGGGCAAATACTAAACATTACGGTTTCGCTTCTGATGGGCTCAAAACCCCAGATGCTGCTGTAAACAAATTCATTTCTGTCAAGCTCGTGACCCCACTTGTAACTTCTGTGACCCCACTTTTGGACATGACTTTTCATTTTGGAGCTGCTGCTGGAGATACCGAATTGTTTATTTCAAACACTGTGCTCACAGCTGCTAACTCCTCCCCCCCAACAAATGCAAACAGCAGGAGTCGGACTCTGAGAAAGTTGTGAGAGAGGAAAATTTTAGACGTGGTCATTTAAAGCCTTTTCTTTGAGCCTACCTTTCTATTTTGACATCTCCTCCCCTTCTGCAGGAGCATGGATGACAATCACAGCTCGACTGCCCTCCACAAATTTATGGTGAGCAAAGTAACGGTGACCTCCTCTGGAAAAGCTCTTGTAAAAAGAAACTCAGCACAGATATCATGTGCTGTCTGATACTGTTGAGAACTCACAGCTTTTCTTTAATGTAGAAATTCCCAGTGACTGATGCCAGCCCGGCCCACCCCACACCTTCCCCTTCCTCCAGATGAACCTGCAGTGACTCCCTTCTCCAGGAGGTTGTGTCCCAGCCCCTGCTCCCAGAAGCTGCTGGGAAGTGAGCATGGGGATGGAAAGGTGGCTGCCCTGGCTCCCAGCTCCTTAATTTGGGACAGGTTTAGTTCTCACATCTTTCCAAACAGCCAACTGTGTATTATACCTGTAGAGACTTTTTGTCCCCAGTTTTCTAGGGCATTACCGGCACCAGAGCTAGTCTGGTACCATTTTGTGGAAGCAAGGAAAGGGAGCCAGAGAGAGACCTGGGTTTTGCAGGAGGAGGAGGGAGATCTGTCTCTGCAAGAGCAGGGGTTGGGCTGTTCCTTGGTTTCTCTCCTTCCCGGAGCGCTGGCAGCGGGGCAGGAGCTAGCGAGAGCCTGGGAAGCCTCCCCATGGGCAGGCTGCCGCTAATTAGAGCCAGAATCTCCTTGGCCTGCCAGCTGCCAACACCGCAGCCTGTCTGAGTGGCATGTGGCCTTCAGTGCTTCTTTATGATGCGTAAAGGAACCCCGAAATGATATTTTTCTTTTACCATTAGAAATTCAGGTGTTGTCTGGCTTGGAAATCTCCCTGGCAACCGGGGAGCAAGGGGAAACAATGACATTACAAGAGCCAAGAGAGTGAAAGCCGAGCAACTGAGAACCATTAGCGGAGTCGCCAGCTCTAATGGTTTTCCTTATAGGCTGGAGGATTTCAGACCCTCTTCAGGTTTCGGAGGGATAAATTGCATCTGCCGGAGGAGCTCCCCTGGCTGGTCGTCCCCTTTCTCCCACCTGCCTCCGGGGAAAGTGTCACCCAGAGGTGCTCCAGCTGCATCCCTTTAAAGGACCAGGTGACCAGGGCTTTGCTTTCCAGCTGCCTTCTTCTCCTGCTCACCACTTCACAAGAGAGGGGGGTGCAGTAATAGGAGACATCCGATAAGAAGAGCTGAAGAAATAGTGGTAGCTAAGATAGCTGCTCAATTAATGAATGCAGCTAGGCTAAATTGTGTTTGGAAGAAGGAGAGGTGGATAACTAATTTTGGAGGCTGCAGGGACGAAGGCATTTTGTGCGTGAAAATGAACCCATATTTATACAAGAGAGGAGTGTGTAATTATGTTTTCTTGTGGGGGCTGGAGGAGTTCCTGGGGATGTAGCATGAATAACTGTAGTCCATCATACAGTGCCTGAGTTTCCAGCTCTCTCTGTCAGTGCTGTGTATCAAGGCAGGAGTTGGAACCGTGGCTGTAGGATACAGAAACTGAGGCAGAAATTAGTTCTCCTTCCCCAAGGCTGTGGGACCGTGCACAGCAACACTGCCTTGGGATTAGGGGGGGAAGAAAAGCAGCAAGTGGTTTCTCTGTGATAAAGCACAGTTTGCTAATTATTTCTTAGAACAGTGCTGTGAAGATCTCTGTTTAAGCAAGTAAACACAGTTCTGACCTATTATTCCAGGGACCTAATTTGGAGTTGTGGATACCAGGCCTGATCACCACCTGGTTACTTGTATTATGCTGAGTTCTTCTGACTGGCTTCATCTGTCATGTTATAGCTGTTTCTTTGTTTTGCTGATTAAAGAAATATTTATGGAATGGCAACGAATTAAATATGGAAGAAAAGTCTATGATAATGGTAACTCTGTGGCACAGACCACATAAACGGAGTTGTAAGTTAGTTCTGAAAAATCTCCCCTTGCTTTTCCCTAGCTATTGCACAGTTGCTCTCTATGTTAACATGTTCCACACAGGGGTCAGCAGTAGTTAACCATAATGAGGTAATTACAAGGTACATTGAGTACAGATGTATGTTAAGGGACATACATTAAGGATGTAGACTAATGGTGCTGTGGTGACAGCAAGTTCAAGACTTGTAGTAACGTTCTGTACATTGAATGCCTTTAATAACACTTTTTTCTTAAGTAGGCCTTATCAGTTTTGCTTTTCCTGACTACTGTATGTATTACCATCTGTACGTTTATCTGTGTGTGTGGGAACTAATGACAGAGGTCAGGAATGTCAATCTAATGATGCAAAACAGGCAATAGGTGTGTTTGTATTTTTTGGTCCAAGCTTTCTTCATAGATTTAAAATGACCCCATTGCTGTTAAAATGAGAAAATATGGGGTTTTTATCTTTTTGTGCGTCTGTGATTTTCAAAAAATAGCTGCAGAATAGGTGAAGAGGAGGCAATGGGAAAGTTTGTCAAGTGAAAACAGCTGCATTGGCCACAGAGAAGAGGAATAATGTGTGAAAGGAATTGAGAATGAAGGCAAAACATATGTTTACATCATGAGCACAGCTCTTGTAGATGTCTGAGTTACCTTAAGTGAGGTACCGTGAGTTCTCCTGGCAGGAGGCACACAGCAGCAAGCAGCTCAGCATGGGCTGTAAAACTTGCTTCAGGCTGGCTGAGGCACAACCTTGGGTGGTTAATCTGTGCTGAGCAATGTGCTGCTGTGATATTACTACTAGCAACACCTGAGCTGCTAATTTAATACCAGTCCCCGAGCTATGGTGATGTACAGCTCGCACCTCTGCAGCACAAAGGCACTGAGGGCAAATTCTGAATCTTCTTTGGGAGAGAATGAGGAACCTCATTGAGGGAGAACAATGTTGATTTTTGAGCACTGAGGTGAATCAGTTGCACTTTGGGCCTTGGGATGGTTCAGTATCAATCAGAAATCACACTCCATAAGGATGTTGCATAGATAATTTTATTACTATGCACCTAACGAGAAGATATTATGATGAAAGAATAACAGAAAAATCTCATGAGGATATTCTGTATTCAGTGTGAGGTTTGAATAGTATGTTGTTATCAATACAGGAAGTCACAGGCTTAAGAAGGACAAAAAAACTGTTGAAGAGCTTGACAAAAAATACCCTATGCATTGCAAGAAGGTGCTGTAGAAAAAATAGCACGTTAATGTTTAATTAAAAGACCACCACCAAGATGGGAGATACATTTTGATTAACCTGGCACCCTTAACTTAGGTATTTACAAACTGGATGCTTGATTTTGCAACTTGATTACTTTAAATTATGGTATTTCTTTCTTCGATAATATTTGTATATAATGCACATAGTATATTGTACCTTACTCATAATTAAATCACCATAGAGAGAGTGAATCTTCACCTAAAGCAACCTAACAGAATGAATTTTGTGTGTGACTTGGTTGCCTGTTGTGACATACACAGATGTACAGGTGTACACATGTACCATGGAGATATAATTATGCTTATATAAATGCACATGCTTAAAGTGGGACTCTTATTTACCTTGCTAATGTAATTATCAGCATGAAAGTACTCTTTTTAGTGATACTTAGAGACGTTGTCAAATTAAACCTGCCTTGACATTTCAAATGTTGAAACAGTCAACAAAAGACCAAATCCTAAAAGTACACAGAAAATTTCCCACTATGTAAAGAGGTATAGAATAGAATCATAGAACAGAATCATAGAATCGTCTAGGTTGGAAGGGATCTTTAAGATCATCGAGTCCAACCATCAACCTAACACTGACAAAACCACCACTAAACCATGTCCCTCAGCACGGCGTCTACCTGTCTTTCAAATACCTCCAGGGATGGCGATTCCACCAGTTCCCTAGGCAGCCTCTTCCAATGTTTGACAACCCTTTTGTTGAAGAAAATTTTCCTAATATCCAATCTAAACCTCGCCGGCGGTATTTTTACAACCTGAAGGGACAGAGAGAGAGTTTCTTTTTAAACTGCAGCTTTTTCCTCAAGCCAGCCCCTGTTGCTCCGAGTGCTCGGGAGGCGGCACCGGGAGCAGCAGGGAAAGCTACGGCAGCCCCGCTTCCCGCAGGATCTGTCTCGTTGCCCGGTAAAACAGCTGGGAGAACCAACCGAAGCGCTTTGCGACGGCTGGAGCATTCATAGAAAGCCCTGTCCACCCCCCTCCCCGCCCCGCACCAACGCGGCTTCTTATGTATTTCTTTATATCCCCGCCATCCTGATTCCTTTCACGGAACACCCTCGGGGGCTGCCGGCCCCCCGGCTCGGAGCCGCTCCGCCCCGGCGGACCGGGAGCCGGGCAGCCCCGCACG
>VYZM01000248.1:333873-373171 GCA_013398915.1 Dromas ardeola | reverse complement strand
GGAGCCGGCTCCGCTCGCCTCGGTAAGGCATTTACGATCTCTGTTTTGCCCTTTTAACTCCCCCGGCGCCCCCGCTCTCTTTCCCCTCCCGGTTTATAGAAAGTCCCAGCGGTAGTGGCACGCAGACAGACACACAGAGGTGTTTACCAGGCACAAAGGTAAAGGAAGGGTTTGTCCCCCTTGTCTTTCTTCGCTCCCGAGGGCGGCTCTGGCCACTGCCCTGTCCCCAGCACAGATGCCCTCCGCCGGGCGGGCTGCCGGGCTGTCTTCCCCCCTCCCCGCCGCCGGGCCATCCCGGACCCCCGAGCGCAGCAGCAACCCGGGAAGGAGCCGCTTGCTTTGCTCCTTCGTGTTTTTTTTTTTTTTTTTTTTTTAATTTATCTGCGCTTTAAACGCGCCCACCTCCCCCCAGATACCTATTTTTAATTAATTTTTTTTTCTCGTCTCCTTTTAAAGATCGAGACCGTGCTAGTCGCCCCTTGGTCCCTTCGTTCTTAAACAACATGATTCATTTTTGTAACCTTCCCTCCCCAGCGGCGCCCCCCCCTCCCCGGCTTCCCCAGGCGAGGCGGAGGGCTCGGGGCGGGGGCTGCGTGTTTTCTGAATGGTGGCGAGCGAGGAGGAGCGTAGGGAAAGCGG
Source organism: Dromas ardeola (assembly GCA_013398915.1). Classification (NCBI taxonomy): domain Eukaryota; kingdom Metazoa; phylum Chordata; class Aves; order Charadriiformes; family Dromadidae; genus Dromas; species Dromas ardeola. The sequence continues at coordinate 372,532 of VYZM01000248.1, read as the reverse complement.
TGATCGCTCGCTGCTGTCGAGCTGTGGCTGCCCCGATCGTGGGAAAGTGGCTGCACGTAAAGCAGCAGATTCTTTGTCCCTGTTGTTCTTCTGTAATCGATCTCACTTCAAGTCGAGGGGTGGAAAACTTCAAAGGCAGATCAGGCTGTTGGAGGTCGGGGCAAGAGCACAATCAGCTCGTAATGCGCCCACTTTGCCTCCTCCCCCTCTTACTCCTCCTCCTCCTTCAGGAGCGGGGGTTGGATGGGGTGGGGGTGAGGGGAAGAGCCCTCCGATCTCTAAAGTACATCCAATCAATAAATAAAATGCAGACCTTGTGGAAAGGGAGAGAGGGAGGGAAAAGAGTTGGGGGCGTTAATGCACCCAAGTCAAACACACAGGCTCCTGACTGCACTTTTTCTGTCTCTCCTGTCTTGTCTAAATAGCTACATTCTAATTATATATGGAATAGTAGTTCGCTTGGTTTTGGTTTTTTTTCATCCCTTCTCTTGGTCAGTTTTAGGACTGTACAGTTTACAGTGTGAGTTGCTATAGAAGAAAAAAATAGCTGCTTGGCACCAGCTGAGGGCTGTCCCTCGTAGTGCGTGGTACAAAGCAATCTACTCTGGCATGCAGTTTTAGCAGTGGAGGGAGGGGGGAGCACGGATGATGCCAAGACAATACATAAACCACGCTGTGGACATCTGCCATTCAGACCCAGCTGCGCTTGGGACTTTGGTCGTGTCTGCCAACATGTGAAAACTACACCTAGGAAGACATGGAAATGCGCTCTTGCGCTGAAGTGGGTTGCATTAGAACACCGTGTTCATAGACCAGAGTAGGAAAAAACATGTAACTATTTTTGTTAATGGTGGTTCATGGCATTTTCTAAATAAAATATTTGAGATAAAATGCCAGAAAACTGCATGCAATCAGCTCTAGATCCCCCCTCCACCTCCCAACCTGCCTGTCACGATATCTTGAACTTTTTAGTACTGTGAGAAAGTTGAATTTAACCTTATGCAATCAATGATTTTGTTACTTTATACTGCTTACTGGTATGCCTTCATTAAACATTTATATATACTTTGATTGTATCATACTATTTTTTTTCTCTCCTAGCTAAATGTGCAAAATTGGAAATTACTGAATTTGGTGAGTAACTGCTTAGTAGAGTTTAAGTTCCTTTCCACTCCCCCCCAACCCCACCCCCCGTTTATGCTCATTTAGCAGTAAAAAAAAGCATAAAGAAGCTGCTACCCAGACCTATCTCTGAGCCTATTTTGGGATTCCCTTGCCATAAAAAAAACCTGGTAGCACATAGTGGGCATGCAGCTGGAGCAGGCTATTTTGAATGCTGGGTTGTGCCAGCAACTGTAATTTAGGGTAGACCCGTGGCTGCTGGAACTTGTAACAGAAACTTGACTAGCCTCAGACAGAGAAGAGGTGAAAAGATGCTAGTCAGTTTGGCATCTCCAGTACCTTGGGTGTCAGCTGTGTTATGCTAAGGACAGGGGTTTAGCCATTCTCAGAATTTTTGAGATAAGTAATAGTATTTTTTTTAAAAGAAGTAATAGTATTTTAGCATTCTCCACTTACAGAATAACCCTTCAAATATTGTTCCACTTGTGCAGTCAGCAATGGTCAGCTTCAAGTGTTGCAGTAGTAAAATGGTTAATTATGGCCACATAGTACAGGTGTAGCTTATGGCAATACCCTGTGCTTTTGTTGGGACGTTATAAAGCCTATTTCCATTCAGTTGATTGCAGCCTTCCATTTATTCACCCTTTACATCATAATTTTCTGTCTGGTTTCTTTCCCAGAGTGAATTTTTCAGGAGGTATTTTCAGAAAAAAAAAAAAAATAAAATTCAGCTCTGTTTAAATACACAGAAGAATTGAAAATGCTAAAAGCACTCGCCTATTGTTTTACATTATAACCATATTCTCAACAGGGTTGAGTTTTCAGTGTTGTGGGGTAGAGAGTTTTAGGTTCTTTGCTAGGAAGGAACCTCAGTCAATTAGGAACAAGCCTTTTAGTGAAGTACTTGTACTTGGTGTGATCACTGGGGCTGGATTTTTATCAAATGAATGGGTTATTTTAAAAAAAAAATTCCTTACATTCAATTAACCCAGCCCATGCTGGCTAAGAGAACTATCGTTGCATTGTACATTTGCACATGGAATAGGAATCGTATTATAGGAATAGGGCTACCATACATCTGATTTTTTTCCCCTTGGATGACAGCTCTCCTTCCCCTCACCCGCCCTCTGGGTCCCATCTGGGTAACCTTTTCATAATTGCACTCTGTGTTTTAAAATCTCTGCCAGAGTGGGAACTGGGGCTTTTTGTTTTGTTTTCTCTCTTTCCCTCTCTCTTTCTTCCTTCTGCTTTGTTTTGCTACAGGGAGAACTAGACAAGGGGTGGGCTTGGTCCTGCGTAGTATCTAATGAGAGAGTGGTAACAGGGGGAGAGGCAAGCAATGCAATGGCAGCAACATGGAGGCACTAAGTGGAGCAGCTTGGTGGAGTTCCAAACTGCAGAAGGCAGTTTGGAGGATCATACTTAGGAGAGAGGATGCCCTTGGCTGGGTTGTTAGGGAGAAGTGTGCTAGTGTTTGAAGAGGCTTTGGGCACAGGGGAAGTCTGGGGTAGTGTTCCACTAAGCTGGGAAGTGTTTGGGGAAAGGTACAAGAGGTTGGGGTTTGACAACCCCCTCAAACTTGGGTTTGGAGGATCTCTGAGTCAGGAAAATTTAGGATTGTCTCCCTGGGCACTTCTGACAAGGACTTCAGCTTGTGGTAAGGAACACGTTCAGGGCTGCTGAACATCATCTTCCACCATAAAACAAGACAAGCAGTAGTGGTGGGCGAACCATGTGGATTTTCTACAAACATGCTGCAGAAACAGATCACAACGCCTGCCACTACTGTGATACTATTAAACCTTTTAGACATGTTCAGTAAGGTTTTGGGGGCTGTAAATGGGAAATATACTCTCTCTAGCTCTCTTCCTCCCTCTAGCTCCTTCCATTCCTCCTTTGTTAAACTCTTGCTTACCAGTTAATCTTGCTGGAAGAGGAGGATTTATCCCTGGGAGGCTTCATCCTATGGTAAAGGCTGCAGGACAAGGTATGCTGAAGGTGCTGGGAATGAATCTTTACCTCCATCCGTATGCCCAGCACTCCTGCTCTAGCACTTTGCAGAGGGTAAGGAGAAACACCTTAGCTCAAATAGGGAAGAAAAAGAACATCTCCTCTGCCCCATCATTAAGGTGGAAAAGGTACATGACTAACATCAAGAAGGCTTCAAAGAAAGGAGAGGAAGGAGCACAATAGGGCTGGTTGGCACAGGGTGGTGTACAGTATGGCACAAGTTGGGTATTGTAAGATTCCAATAAGATCATCCACCTTTTTAGGCTAAGAATTTTAAAGTCTTAGCAACATTTTAATATTTGGATACATTCTGAATTATAATGCTAATAACACCTGTCCTTTTTCTATTTGTCAAGATACACTTAAATCTGAATTCCATTAGTTTAGGGTTTTTTTTCCCCCTTTTTCATGTTGCTGTTGAGTTTGGACATATCTCATTTTCTGTCTCAATGCATCCTTACCACACTACTGTTGGAGAGGAAGTCGTATTCCCATTTTGCAGATGAGAAACCAATGCAAAGAGAGACTCCAAGTACATCTTGAGGAACGTGCACATTTTGAGGTGAAACCTGAGAGTCCCCCAGCTGTAAAAGCCCTTCCTATTCCCTCTCCCGTCTACACTGGATGCAGACTTACAGTGGGACCTGAGCTCTCCATTACCATGGTGTGATACAGCACGATCTCTTATGTCACACGACAGGGAAGCTACAGTGCAGAGCATCTTTTCCTGAGTACCATGCATGCAGCCTTGCACCAAAGCTATCCCATGCATCTATCCCATGCACAGATCTTCTCAAGACAGCAGTGTCTTTCTTTCCAGATGTGTCCCTGTTATAGGTAATCAGGGCTAAAAGGCACTTCTCAGATTCTGTGCTGCTGCTTGCAGGCAAAGCTGGTTAGTTCTCAGGGAATAAGCTAAACATATTTAGTACAGATGGTCAAAGAAGCTCAATGGTCACCTTGAAAGTTACCCTAATAGACTAGTCTTGGCATTCAAAAGTCTCTGGCATAGCTGGGAAGTGAACGTAGACTCCCCCCAGTGCTCCTTTAGTTTGCTAAACATGAGCTCTGCTTCACACTTACCAATACCACCCATTCTGTTTCCCTCCTTTTTTTTAATCTCTCCCTTTAGCACTTTCCTACTCCTTTTAGTCTTCATATTCCATTTTCTTTCACTTTTCAACTTCAACTTAAAATGCTCTATTTAAAAATGTAGGGGCCAGATCCTCGGAGCCAGCCAAACCACACATGGTGCAGGCCCAGGGTATAGGGAGGGGGAAAGTGGCTCTAAGCCATTTTTCATCTCCCTGGATTCTAGGTTGACTTGATGCCAAAGTGGCCCCTGGCATAACTGAGAGCAGGAATGCTCTAAATTACACTAGTTAGAACAGTTCCCAAGGGCCTATCCTATGCCACTTGCTCCTTTCCGCCTTGGCCACCTATGAAGCCTCCTACACTGCCTTATTTTGTGCAGGGATTTCCTACATCAGGGAATGCCCAGCTGCCCTATTATGGTACAAATGTGATGGGGAATCATTCCCTAAACATTTCCAGTATAAATAAAGCAATTCTGTTAAAGAAAATTACAGAACTAACATAGCATTAGAATTTGTCATCTTAATGACTTTGCTTGAACATCACATTTTTCCTTCCTACCTTCCATGTGTGTTTGACAGGGAAAGGGCTTGTTTTGAATTCGGCTGTAAAGACTTCAGGGTGGGGGATGTGTAGGTTGAGTAAAGAATGGTCTGGAGAACAATAAAGAAAATGTTCTATACCATTAGAAAAATCAGCAACTTTTTTTTCTTTGATGTGAGTACCAATTTAGTTCTAGTCATGCCATTTCCAAAAAGAGATTGCCGTGATGGAGATGTGATGAAAGGGCTGGAGCACGCTAAGACTGAAGTGAGTCTGAAAGGATTGGAACTGATCCACTCAGAAGACAAGTAAGAGAGGTTATAATAAAAAATAACTAAATATAATCTTAGATTTGACCAGGAGATCTCTTTTACAAGGGACATTTCTAGTGACAGATGTCAAACTGAAAACCAGCCCAAGAAAATATTTTCTCATACAAGGAGGTATTGACTGCGTCACTTGAGACTTCACCAAAATCTTGTAGTGAAGAGCACAGAAGAATATTCCAAGTCAGGTAAACGTAATAACAAAAACAATCCCCTCCTAGAACATCCCTATGTTTTAAAAGATGAATAATTTGTTTAGGGAATAAAACCTGATGCTTCATAGTTCATTATGGCTCATAGTTTAGGACAACTTTTAAGGGGTTAGAATGCAATTTCATGATGGCAGACTCTCCTAGAGCTATCTAGAAAGGATTTCTAGCAGCTAAGTCTGAGGTATCTTGTTCCACTGGTTGACACAACCTCTTGGACTAAGCAGGTGTCAGATATGATTCTGTATTGCTGTGTATAAGCAGAGAGAGGGAGACTTGGTTTTGTATTTGGGGAGATCTAAATCCTTCTTTGGGACCACTGAGTGCTCTCACATTATAAACAACTATGGTTTTGATCACAATACATATAGTCAGAATGGACACAGTGGAATGTCAGTTGAAAAAAAGAAGATAGCGTTAGAGCTAAGCAAGTTATCTTCCAAATGTGTGGGAGAGTTCAGTTTTTGACATGTCTGAAGGCCTGAAGTAACTTCTAATTACAAGCCAACAATATCTTACCTTCCTTTTGAAAGTGCTGTTCTTACACCCACATCTTCAACTTTTATGATGGAAAGTTTCCAAAAGGATTGTGGTTTGGTCTAAATTTGGCGATTTTAACAGAAAGCTTTGTTATGTGCTATTATCCCCAGCAACTAGAATTTGAACTGAAAAATTTGAATTGGCTTTGGAAAGGCTAATCCATATTCCTGAGCTGCCTCAGCTGTAGCCAGTAGGTGCCTGTCCTGCTACTTGTGTTGTTACATGTATCGTCCACCCGTATTTTCACAAAGCTGGGGCTCTGGTATATATGCTGTGAATGTTTCACTCCCTGGTGTATCAGGAAGTCATGCAGCCTCCTCGTATGGAAAGCTCACTCAAAGAGTTGAGAAAGAAAAGTTAGTGAATTTTTTCTCCGTGTTTTCCTGGAACTATTTGTTTTGGAGAGCAGGATTTATGGGTGGAAACGTGAATTTTGAATTCCCTTTGCTTTCTGACCCTGTCTAAGTATTGAGAAGATTTACAGAATAGGAAACTCCTCTTGGATGTAAGAGCCGTTTGTAGGAATGACTGTTGTTCTGCCTTCCTGTCCATTACTGCTTTAGTTAAACAGTGTTTGCTGGAAGTCCTAGGTACAGATAGAGTAATAACACACGTGAAGGAACATCTGTCCTGTGAAATTGCCATGGCAGACATCTTTTGAGCAAAGAGAAGAAAACTTGTCTGCTGAAGGGATCCTCTCCCATACTTCTTTTCTCAGAACAAATGACTCAAATCAATTGAGAAATAAAAGATGTTTTTTCCAGTCAAATTCAAGAGATCTTGTTCCTTAAGTTTCTTGAGCTTCCAGAACTGTTGTGTGTTGGAGAGTGCAGAATGGCAACTGTATGATCAGTCTCTTTAAGGAGTGTTACTGTCATCAACCATCAGACATCTTTTGAAGAAGCAAGAGGCAGATCACATCTGTAGAACAAATTTTTCCTTGGTTTCAATCTCCAGGAGTGGTCTTGTGACCTGAGGCTACATTGCATTGCCTTTTGCTTCACATTGTCAGCTTTGAGAAACTGGAAAAATACCTTCTTGCGTGGTGGATCATTTGGCTAGCTATTAAGCTACAGGCAGCACCAGATAGTTTGCACGTAGACTTCTTGCAGGTCAGTAGGTGTTCAGTTTTAATTCAATTCAGTGAGATTTTATTGGCCTGACAAGCTACCCTAGCACATGCACATGCTGAAAGTTTAGCAAAATCACACCTACTAAAATTGACCTCTTTTATAGGGCAATTTGTGAAGCACTGGTAGCACTCAGGTGGCATGTTACAGTGTCAACAGAGGCTTTCTGAACTTACTGCTGCCACTGACCAATAAAAGCACTAAGAAAAATTTGAATAGCTTCTATTTTTCACAGATAGCTTAAGTAATCATGTGATGGCATTTTCAAGTACTGAAATCATTCTGTCATGCTTTGGGGAAATCTTAAGAAAGTTAGAAATGTTTTATGACATCTGTGCCAAGCTATCTGGGTGCAATATGTCAAATCTGCGGTAAGACTTTGTGTTCTCCTATCCAAGGAAATCACAGCCCCCTACAGACAATTTAGCCTTATAATATATCTGACAAATAGATAGTATTCTAATTTTATAGGAGCAGAAACTGAGCTTATATGATTTGAGCAAAGTCTCATCAGCTGTCTGTAGCAGGACCCAAAAAGAACCTAGATCTACTTTTAACTACAGGTTTAGGAAAAAGGTGTAAGATGAGCTCTAACTGAATTGGTCTAACTTTCTTGAGAAAGATTGATTTAGATGAAAACATATCAAGGGATCTGAACCAGGATTCACTAATGTCAGGCTGATAGAATATCTCTATCTGTCTGAGCTGGAAGCCTCTTTGGATGCCTAGTTCAGCTGTGGATATGCAGATGACAAGGACTATAAGGAAGAGCAGAACCTACAACCAGTACATCACCAAGGTTTGTTGCATGTCTCAGAGGGAGATGGAATAGTGTTGGATGGTGTTGAATGAATAGTTTTTAACTTACCAATTTTAATTCATAAAATGGAATAAAATACTTTACATTCTAAAATGGAAATATGTCATATAGATTCAAGAAGCAAAAATCCATTCAGTGGAAAACTCCAATATTTTGATGTGTGTTTTCATCCAGAGCAGGGGTGACTTGTTAAAACCTTTACTGAACAGAATTTTTCCTGAAAACTGTTATTTGCAGTATCAGAACATTTAATTGCAACATTTTCAATCAAATCCAGACACAATCACACAATCACAAGTGTAACAAAAATGAGGGATATAACTCGGTTCTCAATCAGTATAGATGCCGGCATTTGCAGGTTGCTGGATTTGTTTTTCACTGTCAGTTCAGAACGTTGGTATCTGCATCACTTCTGATTAACTGCAGAGCTTGAGTTTGTGGGCAGTCCTTTCATCTGAGAACCACTTATTTACATGTGAGAGTTGCATAATTTTTTCTGTTAGGTATGTGAATTAGACTGTGGGTTTCATTAACTGATGAGCTGAGATCTCTTAATGATGCCTGAGAAGCCCCAAAGAGGCTATGAAGCTGGCCACAAAGGGATCTTCCCATGGCAGATGAGTGCCAAGGTGGCCATCAGTGACTACGTCCGCTTGTGCCAAGGGGTCAGAATCCTATAAGCCACATGTGTTCCCTGGAGGATCTGAGCTCAAATACACACACTTCTCCGGTCTTGAAAACTCAAATCTTTCCAGTACAGTAGCATAATCGATGATTCTAGCACAGAGGAATATCTGATATGGTCTAGCTGAGTGCATATTGTGGCATGTGAGAAAGGCAATGCAAAATACTAGGAAGGATAGGGCACACTGGTAATAGTTAATGACAACTCCTAATTTTGCCTTCTCAGGTATCAGTTTTAATTGCATTAAAATTTGTTCTGAGTCCCAGTGATTGTTCTCCTACCAGTGGGTGGGTTCATCATGGTGGTGCGGGCATAGCCACCAAGGCAGATGAGTAGGCATTTACCACAACTGACAGGGTGAAACAGCTGAGGGAAGACACGGCAGGCAAAAATCTTTTAGAATGGTAATAAAAATGAAGTTGGCATTGCTTACTTCTAAGTATTTATGCTTTTCACAGTTCTAGTAGCTGAGATTTTTGGATTGTGTCCTAGAGGAAGGAACAGCTTCATTCTTTTGACTGTTATGACTGTGAGCAGCCTGACTGGACTGACCGATGGCAGTGGGAATACTCATGGGTGAAGAGAGAGTCAGGATCAGAACCATGCAGAGGTGTCACCATTTGCAAGGACTTTGCCCAACCCTCACATTGAAGTGTTGCAGATAAGAATTCGGGTGCCCTGATAGCTGTACGTGAAAGTTTGAACAGTATCTGCCCGCAGTTCTTGACTCAGGCCGGTGCGGTTTGTCCTTTGTCTTTATATGCACCAAATTTACCCACAACATTTTTTAGATATGAAAGTATTACACGTGTTTAGTAGCCAATTTGCAAATATTAAACCTCCCAGTTTTTATTACAAAAATGGTTTTAGAAGAGGCTAATCATCATTATGGACTGGTTTTATAAAACATAAAACAGCTAGTTTTCAGCTACAAAACAGCTCCCACACCACTATTGGCTTCCAACTTTTAAAATGGCCAAACCAATATTCTTGAAAATATGCTGAGATGAATTTATACTTACTTGGAAGCCTGATGTAGAATCATATGCAGTGTGACAGGCAGTTAAACCTCTGTGGGATGGGAGAAAAACCTGTGTTTTAATGGAATTGCTGGGAAGTATCCTGTAGCGCTGCTCTATTCAGTTTTAATACAGCTTTGCATTGCTTCCTCCTTCCTCATTCTTCTGAACCCTAGTGCAGAGACTGCTTCCAGACATTTACCCTCACACTCGCTTAGTCTTAAGTGAAATTACCCTTGTGATTGTTCCACATGTATTTCTTGGTTTATGCTGATCTTTCTAATCCTGCACTCACTTTGTCTCCCTCGCACCACCCTCAGAATATTACTGTCCCCCCTTTTTCAATGCATTTTCAGCCTTGATATTCTTCGCTAGTCTGTGGGAACCACAGTTCCTCCCATAGCGATGTTGCTCCAGACACACAAGCAGTCTGTTTTCCATCCCCATTCAGATTCTGTCCACATGCATCCACCCTAATCTTTTGCTTATCTAATGTGGGTCCTTTGGGCAAAGTCTGAAATGAGGGTAAGAACTCTGCAACTGGAAAGGTGCCAGCATGCCTTCCATGCTATCGTCATTTATTACAGATTTTAGAAAGACATTTCCCAGCATATAATTATAGAGAGGGGCAGTATCCATTTATGAGAAGTCCCATACTCCGGTCTATCAGTTACAGGTGTTGCCGGAATACTACTATAACATGCACCTGTTATTCCCATTTTCCATGCTATGCCTTTTCACTAGTAATTCTAGTCCCTTTCTCAGGCCCTTGTGAAATTATACTCAAACGAAAGCCACAAATGGTGCAGTTTAACATTGCTCCACAGCCTGCGTACAGCTGAATGCTCACATAGGTTTACTTTTTCTTCTCACTACAGCAACTGTCCTTTTAGAAAGTTGCCTGTTCTTGTTCACCGCCAAACAAGTGGAGGACATGCTTTCAAAAGAAATGAGCAGAAAATGAGAGTCAGCATACTCAGGTGGCTCCCAGTTGCTCTGATGGCTTAGAGAGAATGGCCGTGAGAAACTGGAAGGGCAGAGTTGGAAGCAGGAAGATGAATAAAGGATGCAGAAGAAATGGTATTAGGAAAAGCTGTTGATTGTAGTCTTTTCCATGAATACACATGTGTAAACACTGAAACCAGTGTATGGACATTGGCACCACTCTATGGTGGTTATTTTCCCAAAACTTCGCAAACTGATCAACATCAGTTTTTCATATAGTAAATGACTAAAAGAGCTACTGCTGAGCATCATATAACCTGGGATCTCAGAACCTGTTTCCACTTAGTGGGGCTATCATCCCTCCTTTTCCTTCAGAGACCCAAAAAGAGCGTAGTCCTGAATTCAGTAACTGGGGTCTTACTAACTCAATAAAACCCCCCCACTTTCCCCCTGAGTTTTAAAGGGTAGTTAAAGCTCTCCATTAGAACAGTTTTTGAAAGCAGATCATAGAGAAATGCAGATGGTAGTGGGCAGCTATTACCCTAATGATAAAGTGCATTTGTAATGATAAAAACTCATTACCCATGTAAATATAGCTTAGCAAATTTTAAGTAAACAAAGAAATCTGAAAAGAGAAGACTAACGCAATACAGTCTGTAGAAAAAAGGACTAGACAAAGTAACTTTTTTCTTTCTAATCCTTGGCTATGAGCTGCAGGCTCTTACTGTGCCCCAGCACATCTGTACGTATTTAGACACTTTGGTATAATCTATGAGAAAAATCTTGCAAACATGCTTGTTGTTTGAGGTTCTACCCTACCACTAGGGTATGTTAACTAGTTAAAGTAAAGCCACTGATTTAGATTGTTTATAAAAAAGTTTATTGTCGGTGGCTTTTGTGGAACACATTAAGCTTTCAGAGGCATGATTTTTTTTTTCTTTAGTTGTGTGAAGCTCTCAGGTGGAAGAGAGCTTCTTAAATGAATGTGCTCTGGTTTATTGCCGTTAAAAAGTTTGTCTGTCTGGTCCAATCAGTCTCTTGTCACTGTGGAAAAGTGGGATACATTCCAGGTATGTCAATTACTAGAGTGTGAAGAAGACTATAAAAGAGATTAAGATTCAGTAAATCTACAACACATAGAAACATGTTACTGTCTGGCTGGAAAGATTATGGGTCTATGATTTTAGTAAATCCACTATTTTTAGAATTCTGCAAGTTGGGGCATCCACTTGAGACAGCTAAAACTTCAATGAAAGAAAGAAGCAGCAAAATTATTGAATACTTTAAATGGGAATGGGTGGCTCCTTCACTGTGACAAGAAACATTTACAGCACTCCTGTAAATCTCCCCAAGCGCTTCACATTTTGCTAAATATTTATACGATCTTCACGGGTCTTCATGAAGCTTTTTTAGGAACTGCTCCTGACTTAATTTTTGTCCTAAGGACCTGCCCTTCATGGTGCTTATCCTCCTCAAATTCTGTTGACACCAGAGATTGATTGCTCTTGTGTTCTTGGAAGACTGGGCCCTACGAGAAAAAGTATTCGATTAGTTAAACTGGTGCTCTAGAAGTTGCTGAATTGCCTCCCATTTTGCTTTCTATTGATGGCCAGTTACTGTACAGGACTACAGATTGGTAGAAGCACATTCAGAGTCTTGACAGAAATGGTCTGGTTGCCATGAATTGTATATTTAGTTCTTGATTAATTTATTTTTAATTTTTTTGGCAAGTAAAAAGGAAGCAGGAATTAATGATATTTTGTCAGGTTGCTTAGCTTGGATTATAGGAGAGAGATGGTAACTGGGGGATTGATGGCAATGATGCTGGATACATTCGTAAGTTTGCTGTCTGAGCAGGGTTCTTCACTTAGTAAACACACCAGATAGCTGCTACATGGTAGTTCAGAACATTAGAAAGGCCCAAGCCATATCTATCTCTTCTCCTATACTAGTTCATGTTTTTATCTTTAGGTCCTTTCCATTCCAAGTGGACTTTAAGACAGACTTTTCTAATATGTATGTAAAAATGAGTTTGGTAACTTAATGCAAAGAAAATTAAAAAGGAATTAAATCTTTGAGAATTGCTTGGGTTTGTCCCTTTCTGTACTGTTAGTACCATCTGTCCAGCTTGTTGAACTGTATTAAATAGCATTTTAGAGTTGGAATCAATAACTTTATCCACATTTGGATAAACCGTAATTCCTAAATATTTGAAACCCTTATTACTCCAGGAAAAATCTGAGTTATTTAAAGGAACTTCTGGAGCTATTGATGGTTTTAAATGATTCGCCATGATGGAGAGAGACTTATGAAAGGTACAAGACTGACAAAAACTGAATTAACCTGTTTATCCTTAGAACACGCACAACACAGGCATGAGCTGTGGAAATTACTTCACCACTAAGCTGCCAATATGTTCCCACCTTGCTCTGCAGGAACATGATTGTTCACTCTCCACTGTCGTCGTACCTTTGGCCTTGCTTACAGGGACACCAGTGGTGATCTAAGGGAGCTTGTCCATCAGAAGGAGATAGAAAATTAGCTATTTATCCTAAGCTTTTAAACAGTCTATCTAAAAATAAGAATTTAAACCACCTCTTTTGAATATGTAGCAGTGGTATAGAGGAGAACATTAAATGTCATTCCAAGATTTAAATCTTTGAATTATCTTGTACTTCAATACCTCCAATAAACAAACAAAAAGTGCCTGCATCCACAAATAAAGCTTTTCAGTATACACATGCTGGCAAAACTAGGACAAAATACAATTTCTGCTTAAAAAAAAAAATCCCATGAATCACACTTACTCTAATGGAATGGTTACTATAAAAATACATTGATAAATCACAGGAATAGCCATTCCAGCTCAGACCAAAGATCTGTCTGGCTTGGTATCCTGCCCCCAACAGCAGCCAAAGCAGATGCACAGGGAAGGATATAAGGGGGAAGACACGTCTCCTGGCCTCCAGTAACTTGCAGTTCATGGATTTCCTGTGTCAGGGGTTGTATCTTTGTGTTTAAAAGCTCTCAGTAGATTCCTTTCCCTATTAATTTCTCTAATAAACTTTTAGCATCTACAGTATCCTAGGGCATGTAATTCACAGTGTGGCTACAGCACGTGGAGAGCCACCCCTCTCTGTTTTCAGTCTGTAGGCAAATGGACTGTTCTTAATTTCCCTCTCTTGGCTCCTTTTTCCTTCTCCTGTTCATTTCTTGCACTGTACTGTACATAAGGCAGAAGTCAATCATGCCAACACTTTCCTGGGACAGGTTTTTTAAAACTGTGTTGTTGCCTTGCAAAAGTCCTCCTCGTTTAGCCACTTTCATGTTATAAAAGTTCCTCTGGCTTAATTTTCCTTTTTCTTGACTCAGGTTTGCCAAAACATGGTTTGTTTAGGGAAGCTTTTATCTTGCCCCCATTTTGAGAGTGGTAGAAAATTATCTGTGCTGGTAGAAAGTTGTTGTGCTCACTCCAAGACCTCAACAATGTTTATTTTTCCTATTCTTTCTATTCCGTTCACTCTGGTGCAGGCAGTGCCCTGAAAACTCCCCTGAGATAGATGTGTTCTTCCATGTCTCTCATCCACGTCTCTCATCCACACAGGAATACGCTTAGTACCTGCCAGCAAAGGTTTGAATTTCAGGTCTGATGCCAGTGCTTTAAATTTCCATATCAGAGTGAAAACTATCACTAGTCTTACTCAACTTTAGTAAGTGTATCAAAAATACAAACTTACAATGGTGCTACCTACATAGGAAAACACATCATCAGTATTTAGACTCTTCCCTGTTGCTCTCTGTTTATTGTATCAGCACTTGGCACTTATATTAAACACAGGTTTGGGATTCATCTCACCTATTTTAATATGCCTGTAGTGGAGCCCTCTACAACTGAGAGTCACTCCAGGCTCCTTTTACATGAGAGAAAGAAATACTTTTAGAGCACAACTCCTCAGCATTATTTGTGCTGTTTACTCTAGAACAAGATTATTTATACCTTCTTTCTTTCCATTGACTAATAAAGCAGTCTCAACAATTAAATCAGTTAAGCTTCCATGTTGTAGATATCTACATTTCGTTAGGTGAGTCATGATGTTATAGAAGTATTCTTTAATATACATCATTGTGGTTGATGCAGAAACCTACAGCACCAGGAGGAAAATGTTAGTGCCCATGTTCCACACTCAGCAGTTTTTATAAACACAAATGCAGAGAATCCTGAGAGGTTCAACTCATGGAGGAATGGGCTGTGACTGAGAACAAGTAGAAAATGTATAAGCTCAAGATCTACAGAAGACAAACCTTAATCACATCAAGCCCTTCTTCATTGGACACCATGGATTTCATGTATACTTATTTGAATTTCTCCTCCAACTCAGATGCAATCATGAAGCACAAATAATGCTTCTCTCCTTGGCTTCCCCAAGGGAGCCTATGGGCTACTTTTCTTCTGTGTACTATGTACCTAGTACCTATGTACTAGTACCTCTACTATGGGGTACTTTTCTTCTGCTGGGCTTCTTCCTTTTCTTCAAAGCTAGCAGAGCTCTAGTCCCATAGTATGTTTGTGGAGACACTTCAGAGAGAGTGCTTGATAGTCGCCACGCTTCATTTTCTTCTGTCTTTGAGAACTTATGGTCTCTTATTAAAAATGTTCCAGGAGTTTGGTATCTATGGAATTCCAAACTCACTTTCAAAGGAGATGCCAAAGAATTGGGGCTTCATCTTTTTTATTTCATGTCCTTGTTTTTCTCTTTTGTTTACAATTGGTATTTCTAGAAAAAAATATCTGCATGTGTCATGCATTCAGTAGTGCCTGTCGAGTCAGCAAGTAACCCCTAATAATAGCACTCGGAGAAGTAAACTCGTATGTTCATCTTCTCCACAGAGTTCTGCAGATGGTCTCGCAGCTGAAGAACGTCATTTGCGCAAAACCCCATGTAATTCAATCTTTGGCTGCAGCCGGACAACAAGGATTGAGTTTTTGTCATACCATATTGGAATTTCTTGGCAGTCTTTTATCCTTTTTTTACCTTTTTTTTTTCCTTTTAACCTTTCTCACAATGATAATTGATTTTATTGTGTACTTCAGGTATTGTACTGTGGAACAAAGGAGTTGGGAATCATGGAAACCATCTTGCAGGAGTCAGAAAGTCAGGCCGGAGAGCTAGACAGTGTGGAGAGCAATGTGAGATGGAGGTCCGAGGAACAAAGCCATAAAGAACATGATAAAAAAGCCTATATTGGTGGTAGTTATTGTTAAGCTTATGTTCATAAGCGTGCTGTTATTAAGACTCACAAGTACATAATTTTGTTCTGTTGTACTAGTAAGTATGCAAGGCCATGTCTGAGTTTGCTTTGCCCTCCTCTGTGCCATCTGGCAGAGGACAGCATCTGGGCCAGTGTTTTTAAAGGGAAGCCACTCTTTCATGTTTCTGTATCTGTTAGCACACTCCTCAGGCATTTGACTCTTTCAAACCTTCTAATTATGTAGTAAAATATTTTAAAAGAATATATCTAGCCAAGTAGGCGACTAACTCTCAAAAGCAATTGTTCTTTTCCAGCAGTGGCTTCTAGTTCAAAAATCTCAGCCATCTGCTTTCCATCTTACGTATATTGATGTTATTTTTTATTTAGTCAGCATTTTATGGGGCTATTATAATAAAGGGAAGTCTGGGTAATTAAAACTGTATCATGGCTTCATGATCATTAGTGGTAAAACACATCTGTTGACACAAATTTATCTCTGTTTTTTTTTTTTCTCTTTTTTTCACTGCTTCAGAGATTCTGATGTTTTTCTTCCGCGACATCAGTTTAGTAGTCTACTGTACTCTCAGGATTGGTTTTAATGTTAACAAGGGTTGGCTGCAAGCGTGTCAAGTACTTAAAAATGGTCAGGGCCATTGGGAACCACAGACTGCTGCCTTCCCTGTTTCTGCTGCTTGTCCCTTTCTCTGGAATAGGGAAATTTTCAACGACGACACCTTCCAAAATATTTTACTTACAGCACAGGAGCAACTGTGGTATGCTGTACCATAATTAGAAATTATTATTTCAATATTAACATAGAATAATGCAGCATGCAAGTTTAAAAAGTGATCTTTTTCATACTAAATTGTCTAGCAATAGTCACCTTGGACTGCTAGGTTTAGAAAGAGCACTCTCATTCACACCCAATGGTAACCTGTGATCACTGCCTTTTTTTCTGTAGTGGCTGCTATGTGAAAAGAGTGTTTTCAACCATTCAAAAATGGGAATGCCTGATTATATGGGCATGTCTACTACACTGTCTT
Organism: Dromas ardeola; assembly: GCA_013398915.1. Taxonomy (NCBI): domain Eukaryota; kingdom Metazoa; phylum Chordata; class Aves; order Charadriiformes; family Dromadidae; genus Dromas; species Dromas ardeola. The sequence goes on along the minus strand of VYZM01000248.1, from coordinate 355,795 downwards.
CTCACCAAGTATTCTGGATAATTTATATTTATATTGGGAAAGCATTTCTGGACTAACCCTTTTCTTCAAAGCTCTGTGAACCAAACTGATACAGTTTTACAAAGCTCGTATTGGTCAAATGATGGGCTTGTTGACATTTCTGCGTTTCTGCTGGCAGGGCTATTCCTTAAAAGCAGTTCAAAACAAAGTATTTTTTTTTCTGTGTGATTGCATCTACTACAGGCTTTGGAGATTTCATTTTTATGTTTTATATTCTGAAACGGACGTTATAGTCCTGGCAGGGGATTAGTCTGATTAGATTCTTGGGACATATCTGTGGTGGTGTCCAAGGAACAAGGTGAGCTGGCTGTCAGACTCACCAACCATGCTCATTGTAACCCCTCATGACTGCTTGAAAAGGTCACTTCAGCAGAAGTACCCATGCCCTCCGGAGTCTGCAAGCACTGTTACAGTCCAGTTTCTGTTCATATAGTCCAGTTTCTGTGCATGGTATAGCCCAGATGGGCAGCAGATACTCACTCTGTGGATGCTTTGAGCTGCAGGATAATATCTGAGACAATAATATCTGCCAATGTGGGCTGATGGTGTGTGGATAACATAACTCTCAATACTTAGTCTTAGGTTTGAGCCTCCTTTTTACCCTACATCATAAGCACAAGGTGGTTATTTTCACCTTACTTGGCAGCTAACAGAGGTAGCTGTTATAGAGGTAGCAGGTAGAGCTACCATATATCCAGACAGGAGGGGTAACAATTTGCTGGTGCCGTGGAGAGAGAGGGCAGAGGGAAGGAATTTTGTCTGTGATCATCTCTTTCACACAGACTTGGTAAACTTTAAAAAGTCATCCAGAGTCAGGGAAGAAGTCCAAAGAAGAGACATGTTATAACACAGGTCTTCTGACAGCTCACCATATGCCTCGACCAGTGATTTCAGGTAACAAACAGAAAACAGACAAATAGTAGACCCTCTTTTAGGAACTATTTGGGATTTAGAATTGATTAGTGGATTTTATCCTGCACAAACAGAATGTCCCTTTTTAACCCTTACATGTTAATGCTCGAGCTAGTCACTAAGTAGCATGGAAGTCCCCCATCGACTTCAGAGGAAGGGGGATGGAAAAATGTTGCAGGAGGATGAAAGCCCATCAGTTACTTAGGGTTTTAAATACAAAGCTTGTCTGTGTCTGGTTTCCACTGTGCGTAACCTAGTGACAGTGGTTTGCCAGGTATCTTTCTCTAGGCTCTTGAAAGTACATACATTTTTTCTCCTCTTGTCCCTTAATAGAGGATGCTTTCTGTAGATGTAGTGGATTTAATTATTTAAGCCTTGTTCATGTTCTGCTACTTTATAGATAGCTGTACCTTAAATCTCTGACAGTAACATCATGTCTATTGGGATTCTCAACGGAAGAAATACGCAGACAATGTGGTCACTACTGTAACACCCCTTTATTAAGCTGCAATTGCAATTCATGAAATCATTGCAAAATAATAAAAAAATGGTTGGAAGATACATACCATAGATACAGTCCCTAGAAACCACCGCTCACTTTAATTGAGAGCAGCTGCAATATTGCAGAAGCCCAGGGAATGTTGCAGTTCATATTCTCCCTCCCTGGCTCTTTCTAGGGGAGCACAATACATTTTGACTAACGTACATCCTTGGCAAGTTTGTATGCAAATGTTTTTCTGAAATATAAAACAAAATTAACTTAAAAGTTGCTTGCACTCAGGAATGTTGATCCATAGATGCTCTACAGCTTCAAAGCCAAACAAGCTGCTGTTTTCCTGTTTCCTTTGTTCTTGAAAAATTGCCCATACACTGGGTTGTGCCTTTAAGATTTCCAATTGAATGGGGCATCTGGGAACTCAAGGGAGCACTTGCTCTGCCAAAAATTTGCAAGCACAAATAGAAATGAATTGGAAAATATATATCTGTTATCTGGTTCATCTTCCAGTTCAAAGATTTTGTTTGGACTGGTCTTTCATGTTACTTCTTTATCATTACTTCTGGAAAAAAATGCATGAAGTCATACAGTGCTCCCAGAACTCATATCTCTATTGAAACAGGCATTAGAGCAAAGAAATAGTGAGAACCTGGTATTTTTCAGTCCCACTTGTATAACTGATGAGAGACTATAACATATCCTTAGTCTGAAAATACTCCTGTGTGCATTTTTGGAGACAGAAAACAGGTATTAAGGAACACAGAGACAAACAGCTTAACAGTCCAGGTGCATAACTTGCACTTTTAAGTCATTCTCTCCCCCACTCCCATATAAGCCATTTTATTTTCCTGAAAGCCAAGTTAGATGCACAACCCAATATAACCATTTTAACAGCATCAAATCTGCCTTTGTGTGCCTCTCTTGCTAGATTTAAGGATTGACTAAAGTGAGTGCAATTCTCTGGGGGAACTACCAAGGTTTAGAAACCTTAAAAACAATTTCCAACCAAACACATTCAGTTCTTGCCAATGAATAGCTCAGTCAGCTGATCTATGATGTAGTGTATATATGTTTTTTTAATATATATATATATATTTGTAGTGTATATATGGTGAAGAAAACATGCAGACAGCAATACAGCATCTTGGAGTGGAACACTGAGCTTCATGCAGAATAAATCTGTAAGAGTGAAGCTTCCTTGTCCTGTGTGTTGCACTAGCCATTTGAAGTGTGTGCCACACTTACTTTATTTGTTTAAAAAATACGCTGTTCCTCCTTACGAGATTTTTATCAACCCTAATAAATAATCTCTCCAGATGGTTCTGGGAGGGACATCGGTAGCATTAATCAATTTTTATCTTCCGAGGAGAAAGCGAGGCACCGCAGCTGTGTCTCTCACCCAAGATCTCCCGGAAAGCCTGAACAAGAGAAAGCAAGAGAGTCCAGACCCCCCTTACTCCAAGCGCCTCTTCCTTCCCTGCTAATACTCTGTCTTCCTCTTTAATATTTCAGATTAGCCATACAGCGTGTAGGGAAAGGGTTCATAATGAGATTTTCTTCTGTGGAATTTTTCCAGGGTTCCACCTAGACATGGCATTTTTATTTTTATTTTCACAGAAGGACTCTCCCTTCCCCAGGCCCCACAAAAGTTTCTCTGATGGAGAGATGGGACAACTTGGGAGGTCTGTGTGAAGAACTACATTTTGCTGGATACACTCCTGCTGTTAGCAAATTGCTCCAATGGGAGGACCAGCCAACTGACTCAATCAACCTACTAAAATGGATTCCCTATTTTATAGAGATAGATCCTCTCAGTTAACTCATCTGTTAGGTTGTAAAAAATGAGAGAAGACAGAGCACGCACTACATGGGGAGAGTAAACAAAGGCTAATGGGTAAGGTTTTGTTGGTATCAACAAAGGTTGGTACTTCCCTGTTTGCTCTTTGCTCTACATCAGTTTTCGTGCTTTCCCTTCCTCTCTTCACCCATTCTGATTTTTATGCTGTAAACATAAACCAGGTCAAAAATTTCCACGGGAGCAAACAAATAACTCCTTGCAGATTATGGCCAGGATTGTCAAAGGAAAAAAAAAGTATATGCAAACCCCACAAAGAATTCTCAGGAGACCCTCATCAATGTTTGGATTTAACCTGAGCTCTGTGAAATATGAATCCACTGCTCTTTACTGCTACCTGTACGAGTCGGAAACTGCCCAAGCAATTGGAAAACTGGTCCTAAGTTACAGGCTTTGACTGGATGTTTCCTTCAGTCAGCTTTGGCAGCCTATGAAAGAACACTGGCTTTTGGAACAACTAGTTCATCACATGAAAACCATACTACAGAATTGTATTATTTCTGCTGCTGTCTTCGAGGACAGGTCTCTGGTTCTCTCTCTTGTAGTTCATGAATACTCTCAGTTGGCTAATTTTGCTCTTGTTAGTTTTCTGGCAGCAGTACTGTTACATCAGTGAGTTTCTCACAGTGTTGCTTTTGAAAGCTGGTCCCATTTTTTAAAAAAGCAATGGGTAGTTATAGCTGTGTGGCTTTTTTCCCCTTCATTGTAGCAACAGATATGTCAATCAAATCTGAACTCTGGGCTGTAAAGGCGAGAGTGCAGGGCATAGATAGGTAATACGTTAGAATGTCCGTCATATGGGAGATCCAGCCAAGGCAAATGACAAGATAGGAACTCTTTATTGTGTGTCTTTTTACAGGCTGCATGCAATAGTGAGCAATGCAGGGAAAACAAATGGGATGTGTCTGCTTACTTCCTCAGTGTAATTGAAGGTCACTCAACTGTGAAGGGAGCAAAATATGACTTAACATGGTAAACAGCTTGCTAAAGGAACTGATTGCTGCAAGTTTCAGACCATGAACTTCACAAGCACAAAGAAAACAACTTGATTGTTACAACCATGTATATTCAGTTTAAAACAGTAAACAAAGAATGAGAACTGCAGAGAGAAAACCCTCAGCTCATGAAGCTGAACTTATTCTAATCAAAGTTATTAGTGGCTGATCTAAACAGTTAATTGAGCACAGGCAGCATTATATGCCAGTGGAATGACCTATAGCTTCCTTCTGTTTGGTTTCGTGATCCTTCATCGATTGCTGACATTCTTGGAGATGGGATATCAGACTAAACAGAACACTGATCTGATCATGGTACTCCACATCAATACACATGCTCTTTAGTTACTTCCTGCTATTTTCAAAGCCATGGTATGGCACTTTTTGTCAATGTTTCTGGCAACATCATTGAACACTGGCAACCTAGATGCTAGTATGTTATGGTTTGCTCTATAACAAGTTCAGCTATCCAGGGCTGGAATGGGTATAGGAGAAACTACTCAATGTTTCATCTCAAAAGCAAAATGAAAAAAAAAAGGGGGGGGGGAAGTAATTCCCAGACTCTTTGTCACAACTCTGTGGGAGACCCACATTCTTGCATCTTTAAGTCCTGGGGGCATTTTTATTGTGTTGGGTTTTGTTGTTATGCTATATTAACTGTATCACTATATTAATTGTATAAACTCTGCCAGATTGCAAATTAGCTGTAAAATCATACCATACATGACAAACAGATATTACACAATATTCTTTAAATTGGTCTTGATTGTTTTTCAGTCACTCTCTGAAGCCAGTCAGTCCCAGTCTTGTAAATCTATCAGAAATGCTGTCTGTTCTTACACAATTTTTGCATGCCTAGCAGTCTCCTCTCCCAGTTTGGTTTCTCAAGTCAAAGACTCACTCTGTTGTGTAGGAAACCGCCTTCATCTCCTTGTTTACTATGCACTGATGCTTGCTACACGATGCAATCATTCTGCTGGTCTAGAGGTGGGTGGCTATATTATATTTTATTGAGGAAAAAGGTTGATGCAGAACTAGCATTGCATAATAGAGTAGTATTTTAAAACATACAACAATATGAGCTTTGGATCAAAAGATGAATACTAACTTGCAGTATACCAGCTAAGCTTTGTTAGCTCATATTTGGACCCAAAAATGGGATTTATACACAGGCATGACATTGGGTTGTAACTCAGAAGAAAAATCCCCATTACAGACGTGTGTAATTTCAGACCTTGCACAGAAAAACCCAAACCAAATAAAATCAAATATCTGTCTATTTGTATCCCAAGTTCCTTGGGTGGACAAAGGAAGGGGACTAGACTCCCGGGCTACCTTCAACTTGCAGACAAGGGCAGCTAAGCCAGCACACCTTTGTAAATGCAAGCTAAATGACCTAGACTTTCTTTCAGGTATGCAGGCACCGCTCTGCTCAGCAAGACTTAAAGACTTTAGACTATTAGTTTGGTGTTCAAAATGGTTCACAGATGCAGAAGGCCAGATCCAGTGAGGATTTAGGTCCTCACTCCTAAAAGTTAACACTTGCAACACGAGTCTTTTGACATCTGCTCCTCAGGGCTCTGTGCTAGATGCCTGGGCTCCCTCTGCAGTACAGGAAGAGCTGAGTTCCAAAACAGTTGGCAAGTTGAAATACTCTAAATGCCTGGAACTGGCCAGTTGAGAAATTTGAAGAATGGAGATAACTCTGTAAACCTTCTCCCCAGTGGATCTCATTCAAGGCTGCAGGAACTGCCCAGAGTGGTGGTGGAGTCTCTCGAGATATTCAAAACTCATCTGGACATGTTCCTGTGCAACCTACTCTAGGTGAACCTGCTCTGGCAGGGGAGTTGGACCAGATGATCTCCAGAGGTCCCTTCCAACCCCTATCATTCTGTGATTCTGTGAACTGTTTCCATTCACTCCGCATCTACAGCCTTGCACTTCTTGAGGAAGATTATCAAGGTCCTTTCTGTCAGAAATTCAACAGAGCTCATTTTTCTCCTGAAATGAGGCTCCGGTTCTGGTAGCCTAGCCATCTTGCCTTTGCTATAACAGTTTGAGCGCACACCTCTGACACAAGAGATCAGGGCCAATCCCCAGCTCTGCTGGTGGGGATTCACACCCAAGAGAACTGCCTTTCAGCAGGGTGCTTTAACCACCAGATTAAAGGCTGGAAGGAGGGAGAAGATGGGCTTTCTCCATTCCTTCTGTTAGGGTTGTGCCATTGCAAAATGTAAATAAGAGTCTAAGGCCAAGTATGACTTCATTCTAATGTTTAAGAATGTTCCACCTGCTGTTTTCAGTGTAGTTTCTGACTTTTAGGCCAGGACTACTTAATATTAACTTAGAAATATGAATGGTCCTGGCAGATAGGATGAGAACTCCGGATTTCTCCCTCTGTGCTTGTTTTAAAAGAAGAGGGTAGTTAATGCTGCATTTTTCAAGACATGTAATTCTATCAGTGTTTCCCATACATACTTCATTTCTAGCCCTGATAAAGGACAGCCCTGCACATCTGGGAAAGCATAAGTTTCAGGCTTTTCCATGGCACAGATAGAGGTGTCTTATTTTTTTCAGCTAGATGCAGCTGAGCGGAGCTTTCCAGGGCCACATGTCTGTACGGAGAGTTAGTCTCTGTTTGGATCAGATTCGTGTTCTTTTTCAAACCTAGGCTAATGTCATGGAACACTGGAGTGAGTGAGGCTCCTCAGCACGCCGAGTTTATGGCTCTGTAGCAGGCTACAGGCTAGCTATGGGACTGAAAAACAGTTAGGTCTCAAAGCAGATCACGTATCAATCTGATCCATATTTGCAAACTTGCATTGGTGTGTGTATATCCACGCGTACCAAATATTAATCAACAAAATTAGACAATGTTCAAAGACAATGTTCAAATTAAACAATAGTAGGATTGTCATCTGGCTTGCCATCTGCTATAATATTCATGCACGTCAGTGAAATGGCTTTTCTATTCATATGTGTATATCCAATTGTCCCAGTATAAATCCAAATGGGCTAGAAAGAAATAGAGTGTTAGAAGTCTACAGTTATCACAGTACACTCACGTTATGTCCCATCACAGCGCACGCCTTGTGTTCTCTTGGAAACAAGTTTTGAACAACCATGTCCTTTGAGACCAGGTATAAGTATCTTCATAAGGGACTTCTACAAGAGTGTCCTGTTTGGTATTTCATGTAAATATGTAGAAGCACTTACCTCAAAATTCAGATTTCTTAGACTTTTACTCTCTTTTAGTTTCACATTGCTCTTCAGATACTAAATAATGATAGGCTTCATTATAATCAGAAGGACAGTACTGCACTTTTGTTGGGTGTAAATCTGGAGCAAATCCATCGATGTCAGAAATTTTAGCCTAGATTTGGTTTTGTGTACACAAGAACAGAATTTGGACCATACATCTTATTTTTCTTTTGATATAATCCAGTGTATCCGGAAACAAGAAAGCCATATCAAGCCCCAAATCATAGAACTCAAGTTTTTAAAGATATCAACTTTCCTTTACGATCTGGGTGGCCTTCACCATGTCTGGGAAAACATGAACCCAGTGGCCCTGGTAATGCATCACCTGCTTTTTTCCAGACTGCTGTAATCAATTTGTCTTTATCCACCACATTACCAAAAGACACTATTAAAATTCATATCTGTGTGTTCTCCCCAGAGGGTAAACCATCAGAGATCTCCAGGGTTTTGGAGGTTTTTGTGGAGATGCAGAAGGCTTTAATTAGGTTGAAAATAAGATCAAATTTCTTCCCTGTAGTAATTTTGGATACTTTCACCAGATTCCTGTAGGGCTATTTTGCACTCTGAAAACTTGATCAATCCTCAACCCCAAAAATTACAGCTTTTGTTTACATTTTTTCTAGAACATCAAAGCAGAGGAGCGTTGCCCTTAACCAGTGTTCCCAGGCTTAAATAATGATGTTTCAGCATTTTGCTTAAAGACTCACGATAATGTCTCATGTAGACCCTGGAATGGTTAATTTGTGAAGCATAAGAATACATTTGGGCCTGAAGGATCTTAGTTGCACTTAGGATAATCTTTAAGATACTTGGTATCCTTTAAGAGCTGAGGTTATTCCTCAGGCAAAGCTCTTGAAACAAATGGAGTTCTGCCCAAGGAACGAATGAGTAAGAACCAAGTAAAAACTTTAAATTTTAGCCCCAAGATATTCACCTCTTCTAAGTCAGGAGAGATGCAGTATTGTTAGATCTAAGGGATTTGTTTCACTGTTTTACCAAAAACTTTGGCATTAGTGAAGGAAAGAGACTCAGTTCTTCTTCCAGATGCCTCTCCCTGCAATGCATGATCCCAGAGAAGAAGAACATCCAAAACCGAATATGGCTTTGAGCTACCATTCCCCTGCTTGTGTTTGAGGCATCTTCTTTCAAAAGAGCATCTCAGGAAAGCAAGCAGCATTCCAGAAACAAATAAAAATGCAAAACCGAATGGAAAGGAGGAATGTGTGTTAGTAATAATCCCACAATGAGAACTGTCATGAAGAACTTACTGGACTCTCAGAGCAGAGCTGCCAGTAACTCTGCACCTGTGTCTGTCTACCCATTTACTATGTCCTACTTGTTCACCATGTCCCAGAGTGGTGTTCTGTGGAAATCCATGGGAACACTTGATTACTTTTTGCAAGAGACAAATCTCAGATTTCAAACACTGTAAAATTTCTTAGAGGAAATGAGTACATAAATGTGGTTTGGCTTCTCTAATATTCCATTTTAATAACTCTCTGTATCTCCTTTTTTATTACTTTTTGCAACATCATATTTCTTGTATCCAGTAAATGTCTCTTCAGTGTATACTGTTCTATTGTCTCCAGTGTGAACAAAAAAATGTACTTTCTATAACTGGAGTTCCTACCCATAAACACTGATCACTTGAACCCCTTTTTGGTTCATTCATACTGTTTCCCACACTTTCCTGCTCTAGGTACTACTGGATTCTACATCTATTCACTTACATTCTAAAGTCTTAAAAGACAGCTAAATCTGGAGCAACCATATGCATTGTTCTATGAGTAGCTAATGAAGCTTGAATGCACTCTCTGTGGGTGTTGGTTATCCTTTAATTCCCCTCCTCCTTTTTGCTGCAAACAATTCCACATTTGACTTTCCCTTCCAACAAAAAGAGGAATTTTGCAGCAAGCCTGGAGCAGTGCGTGTTCTGAATGTCCAGTCAATCATTTGTACTTGTGATTGGATAAAGGGCTACTGTCATGTCAAATTTAAGATATTACACCTGAATTCTGCCCAGCTTTCTCTCTATTGGAGCAGTCATTTAGATCCCTCTTATTTACTTGTAGGAGCCTAATTATTTTTGAGACTTTGACTGTTCTTTCAAGTATGGTAGAAATTGATGGATTGTTTCTTTAGAACAGGCTTAACATGATTGCTGGTGCCATCCATTTTGCAGAACATACTAGGGTTTCTTTTAAAAATATACAATTTTGAGAAGCTTGTCTTCCCCACAGAACAAAATAAATGATTGAATCATGACATCAAAAGCAAATTGCCTTTCCCAATTATTCCAGTGCTCTGCAGTCTTTCCCAAACTGTCTCTTTATCGAGTCACCCACAACCCTTCAAAATCAGAAGAGTCTTGCAGCTTGCCCTAAATGTTAATGTAATAGGGGTACTGATGCAATACAAATATCTTTCCAACAGTACTTATCTTCAAAAACTAAGATGGCTTCAGCTCATCTTCTCTGCTGACTGCAGAAGCAGCAGAATCCTGAAAAAACAGATTGGTGGTCACTTTTGGATCAAAACTGAGACCAATTTAAAGTATTTGTTCCTAGTTTCATCAGTTTCCCTCTTGATTCCGCTTTTTCAAATTTACACAGCCCTATACAACAAAACAAAATACAAAGTGTCAATATATTCAACCTGGAGATGAGAATATGAAAAGATCCAGAGTACTCTACATTCTGTCCAGCAAAGCGCGTAATCTCCCAACTAATTTTAGGCATGGGACTAACCCCACTGAAGAGAACAGAATTACCTACTCAACTGGGTCCTGGTCAAAGTACTGGGCCTATGAAGTACTGAATTCTCAGTGAAGATAAGATGTCTTGGTTTGAGTGAGATAGACTTTGGAAATAGGAGAATATTATATTCCACGTGGCTCTGTTATTCTATTATTTAGTTACGCCAATTAATATATGAATGTTCTATCTAAATTTTTTACTTCACACAAAATTCATGCATTTAGGAGAGTGTTCAATCTGTCAAACAGTAAGAATTCCAGACAAATATGTTCTGTTTTAAACAACATGCATATTTGAAATAAACCAATGTTCAAATGTCTGGCATCTAGATATTGAGGATTTACTTACAATTTACACTCTCAGAATATTATTCAGCTCAACGGAAGCATCTGTATGATGTTACTGGGCAAATGTTACCTTATACATTGTCAGAAATCAAAATAAAGTTACTACTTGTTCAGTTCTATTATGGATGTAGCACCTATTCTAACTACTCTGTTATAAAATAATAATTCCATGTGAAACTGTGACTTACATGTTTGTATTTAGAACCTTTTTCACTAGACCCACAGAAGTTTAAACATTTGGCTTTAAGGACAAAGAAGAAAGCCAGTGACTTAAACTCAGAGTTCAAATTTTCATTGAGATAGGTATCTTTATAGACTACACATTTAGACACCAGAGACACAGGGTATATGTTGCATCGATTTTACTGGTTCTTGTTTGGAGTGGCTTCCTTTTGGCTATTCCATACTGAAAGTGGACCAAACTCAAGCGGTTAAATATACCCTGCAAACACCCTCTTCCCACAACAAAACATTTCTCTTTTTCCATAAATATGGAATATCATCCTTTAATGGGTAGAATAAACAATACTCTGCCTGGATCTATATTAAATCTCTGGTATCCATTTTAACCTATCAGGTAATGTAGAATTTTATGCCACATGTGAGCTGAGAATCTCTAAGGCATTAGCTGTTATACATACTCAATCACATGGAAATAGATCCTAGAACTGCCATTGGGACTGCTGTGCATCAAACTGCTATATGGAAAAGCTATTCTGGATAATATTAAGAGGGTTCTAATGTGTTAATATGTGTTCTTTTCCTTCCATCTGGCCTGGTAGTAGACCTGTGGTACTAAGGTAGCCAGACTTTAAAAGTGCAAGGAAAAAAGTGCATGAAAAATACTGTCAATAAATCCAAGTATTCTCACAAGTGGGATAAATGAAACAATTTTCTGTGTTATGCTTGATATGCCTTTCTCAGCACCCCTGACCACAGATGTAGTCCCTGCCCTCTTGTGTCCCCGACTCCTTCCTTTTTCCCTTCCCTCAGTATCCTCTGTCACTCAGATGTGTGTGTGGTTAACCCAGCTCCCTCCATGACCCTGACAATCAAATGGACAAGAGACTATGTATGCTGTGTCTGATTCCAAGCTACAGGCACGTTTATTGCCTGACCAGCCTGAGCGTACTCAAAGGGTGGTGACAGACAAAATCAGTAGAGGACTGCTGAGCTCCTACCGCAGCTTTTCTGGCAATAGAGGCATCTTTATCTTTTTCTGTTAAGCTCAGATAGCATTTTAATTTTTTTTCTTCTGCTGGAGTGATTTTGGTGTCTGAAGTGACCCTAAGATTCCGAACTACATTAAAAACCTGAGGACAGAGGTCTCCTTGGTGGAGAACGTTGCTGTTACGGAAATTGTTTTAAGTGCATCCCTCTTTCTAATACATGGTGGCTTGGGTTCAGTCTTTGTCAATTACTTCATGTACAGGTCTGGATTATAGTGTGATATTGAGGAATTTGCAAGATTCTGCTGTTTATATTTGATTAGGAGAAGTATAGAGCTGGACAGGCTTTGTGAATAGCTAGCGTTTCAGCTCTTTCCCTCTTGCTAGGTCTTCCAGATTGATCGATCAGGCAAAGACTAAACTTTGAAATATTGACGACTCAGATACGCACTGGGTGCTGAAGGTGCCACTGGACTTTATAGTTCCCTGGATTTGGTGTGAAGGGGTGGGCCTGACTCATTTTGGAGCATCCATATTTGCTACTTTAGCTTTTTAGAAACCAGTCAGGACCACCAGGCAATCCATACTATGAAATGCTACAGAAAAGTCTGATAGGGCTGATATTAAACAATAACTTCCTTTGCCAGTGATCTGCCAGTGAGTAACACTATCCACAACATCACATCAAGTGTTCATTATGTAGATATATATCTTAGATATATAAGGTATACTGAATTTGTCCTACCTTAACATGCAACTAAGAGGATGTGATAACAGGGAAATGGTGAAAGAGATTGACTTTGCATAACCAGCTTACAAAGAAAAGCTGACTAGTATTTTTCTTCATCAAAGTTCTTGCATCAAAGAAACTATATTTGTTTTTCCTCACTGGCCAAGCAAATTGCTTAGGATCTGCTGGAAATAACCCCATATGCATGCAGAGGGACTTCATTCCATGCAGATCCTGGACAAGATGATTTTCTGCGAAAGCTTTTCTGTGAAAGATTTCTTCAAAGCCAGCCCTGGAGCAAGTCCAGGAGGGCAATCTGTTCAGGAAGGCAAACCCAAAGAAGAGAGAATTAAGAAGCATGTAACTAGTACATCATCTCTTGCCCTTTCCGCCAGTACATTTGAGTCAGTACTGAATCACTTCTGCTGTGAAGAAAAAAAAAAAGAAAAATAAAAGAATCATAAAGAAAGAAAATAACTGCTTTTTGCTTTGGGAAGCTCTGGAGATTTTAGTGCCGTTTGCTGTTGAACGCAGAGGAGGGAGTGGTGCTCTAAGGACAGACTACAAAGTTTGGTCTAATAAATGTGAATGGATATACAGGGCGTGATTGTTCTTTCACACCAATGAAACTGCGTAGACTGAAATCAGGCACACTAATTACACAATATACTTCTGTAAATGATTTGTAACTCTGGAGTGGCTGAATTGTAATATAACCAAAGGCACAACGTGAATGTGCACCCCTGGTCCCTGAGGCATGTGTTAATAGTAACACAGCTTGTCATCGTGTGTTTTTAAATTTTTAAATCTAAATAAAGTATAACATTGCATGTAATACGTACTTTAAATGGCAGATGTGTAATAAACATCTCTATTTATGACAGACTTAGGCAGCAAAACATAATGAGGTGTGGTTCTGGTACAAATTTTGCTTCGGGTTCACTTTGTACTTTCAACCACCCCAGTTAATTACACAGCTAAGATCATGCCCTGGAGAGTTTTAATTTTCTTGTGATTATATAATGGTCTCTTACTAATATCATTATTCAAAAAAAATAAATAAAAGGCTAGGAATATTTTTCAGACAGAACTTTAAAGATTTGCTTAAACTTCTTTTTACTTATTCTGGGGCACAACTAAAAACATTTGAAGATGTTTCTTTGCCTGAGGTAACCGTGCAGCTTTTCCTCAGTGCGTGCCCCACTCTCTCTCTCATATACGTGATCTTTGAATGACTGCCATCACCCAGGTTTCTGTAGGCCAGAAATGTCTTCATAATGGGCCTGGAAGGCAGGGAATACTCACATCTGCCTTTTCCTGACAGAGCTCAGGCTTTTTGTTCTTGCTGAGCTCGGTGGGAGGTAGGCATTCCAACACCTCCGAGGAGCTGGGTGTCTGTGGTGTGCCCAAGGTCGGACGGGAAGGAACACTATGGGAAAGGAGGAATCTCCATTTCCTGAGCTCCCAACTGGAGCTGTAAGCCCCGGACCCTCCTTTCTACCCCATATACGCACATAGGGAAAACAGACAAAACGCGATCCAGTTATTAAAGGAATGGAACAGTTCAGAAACACGAAGGCTGTCCGCTGTAGGAAACAGGTGCTCGTCCTACGGAGCGCAGGCTTTCGTGGCAGGCAGGGCCATTTATCAGGCCCGCAGCCTGTTCCCAGCAGCCTTCTTCCCCGGGTACAGCTCTGGAGCGCGTAAGGAACGGGCTGTGCCTCAGATGAATTGTTCTGGCAGCAGACGCGGCTCCCACCCGGCCCCAGCCTTTCCTGATGGCTGCTTGGCTGCTCTCCCATCGCATGAGGGTTACATGTCTGGGATGTGACAGGCAAATGACCCCTGGGCAAAATGGCGGCTGGGAGCAGCTGCCATTGCCGGAAGAGTGCGTCCAGCTTGCAGCCAGCTCTCCTCCCTGTTCCCAAGCCCTCCAGGGGAAGGGAGGGAGAGCGAGGCGCAGGCTGAACGACGTGGCTGCTGTGGTAACAGCTTGCTCCCGGCCGCCCTGTTTGCTGGGGCAGCCGGGAAGCGGGGAGCGAGGTACCTGCGCAGGCCCGCGGGGAAGCCAGGGCTGCCGGGGAGCCCGGGGCACGGCGCTCGAGCATGGGATCTGCTGGTGGAACTGGGGAGAGTCGGTGGTGCAGCATGCCCAGCTGGGAACCACAGGCATCTCTTGATCTGTGCGAAGCTTTAATTAGAAAGACTATGCATGTTAACGAGCATACGCTGTGCCACTGGAAGGAGATGGGTGTAAGACAGACAGACAGCAGACCCAAACCCTCGGCTGCTGTAAAATGCCATTACTTCACTGGCCAGTCTGTATCTTTCTGCTCCTAGTTTCTTTTCCTTCCCCCAGGGCTCATTTTGTTGACAAATTTGTTTTGTTCTAGCCATATTACAGTGGTTTTAAGGCTTCAGCAGGCAACAAAAGATCTTAAGGATCTTAGTTTTAATGCACATTCACAAAATACCCATTAATTTCAGCGAGAACGCTGATTTTAACACCTTTTGGAATATGTACTAAGAATTTACTGTAATGTAAATAATTTACTACATACTTTGTGAAAGTAAGTATAGTGGAAAATTATATTTAGCCACTAATTTCTAAACTGAAACAGCAATATACTTCTCTGGTGTAATATATTTTCCAGTCATGTGCTGAAGAGAAGCATTTTTTTCAGCTGAGCTCACTTAAAGTTCAAAAGATAAATATATCACAATGACAAATTGCAAAATGCTATTCATACATTTAGGTAAAAATCGTTCCCTCATTTGTTTGTATTTCACATAAACTGCATTACTGTTATTTCCAAAGAAAATATAGTACAAAATAATTCTGATTAAAAATACAAGTATTGTTAATGGACCAAAGCAGAAATTTATCTTAGCTTGTGGGGAAAAAAATTAGAGAAACGAAGTATACTCTCTTTGGGTGAAATTCATTCCAGCACAAAATGACATCCACTCAGCCCTCTGAACTGCCTAATCCGCGACTCAGGACCCTACAGGGTGGGACATGAGTGGAATTGTTAGTGTAGGGGGTTTTGCATCTGTTCTGTTCTGGGTGGTTGAGAACTTCTCCATGTGGGAAAGTGGTCTGAATTTACATCACTGGCAGACTGTCTTAGGACTTGTCCGCAAGGAGAAGTTAAAAGACATTTGGGAGCAAATTTGCCATGCAGTCGTGACTCCGTACCCGCAACTGGGAGGACACTCAGCCTGCTGTGAGCGTGAACTGGTTTATCTGGTGTGCTGTGAGCTGTCACGCTTGGCTGTGCACAAAATCAGTCCATGAAGGGCATGAATGTGCAGGAGATTGATGCTGTCCATTTGCCACTTAAACGTATCCTCTACGTGTGGAGTCACAGGCAAGAGTCAAAGGTGTCCACTGGGACAGGGCTACTCATTTCATTTTGTCCTGGGAGTAGAGAGGCATTTCTCAGTTAAATCCTCATGAGCTCTATCCATACATTATGACATTGAGTAAAGTGTTTTGTTTGTTTTGGTTAAAGCTTATGATTTGTCAAATGAAGCATCAAATACTGCTTTTCCCCTAGATCATTAACTTAACCTACACGTGGACATTCTCTGTACGGTCTTTAGCAGGTAATGAGCTTTTTGTGTAGTGAGTAAGGACTTTCAGCTTGCTGCCTTAGTTCCGTCTTCATGTAGCTTACCATTGACTAACACATTGGATGACTCGGGTCAGAGGATCTACATTCAGAACATAAGTAAAAACGAGAAAATGTGACAACAATAAATCTGGTCTTTAAAATTATATAGCAATGAAAGGTCAATGAGTCATTTTATTGGTAGAATATACATAGCAGAGTAACATGTTGGCATCAGAAGTATAATTTACCATGCATACAAGGTAATGCACTGGAGGTCTATAATTTCACTGCTCACAATTTTTATCACTTTTACGTTATCAGTTCAGAAATCACTTATGGAATTAATATACCCTGATTTCTCTTTGCAAACAATTATATGCACCCTGCCTTGCTTCCAACACATATGCATGTTCTCTCTTTCTCACACACACACAAAGGATTCTATAACAACAGGACCATTATAGAGAATGATCTAAAACATGTGGACTGCAGCCAATATTTAGATATGGTATAGTAAATTCTGGAAGGTATAAAAAGGAAATAACTGAACTCATTGCAGAGAAAAATGAGCCAGTCTTAAGTACTTTTAATCACAGAGTTTCATATAAAAACATATGCAAGATACTGAGCCTAATATTGAAGGGGAAAGAGGATAAGGGAGAGGCGAAATACAGTTCCACTGGGACTTGGGATGGGAGTTTTTTACCATTTTTATAACAACCTTGCAGGAGATTAATGCAAACCATTTAAGCAAATATATAAATACATTTACCAAGAGGCAGGCTCCTTGTGTGACAACGATGACCTAAGAACTTTGTGACGCATCCCCACAGCTCAATCTGAGCTGAAAGGGTAGTCAATATATCACTGCTCCTTCCTTCCACAGATTGCTGTCGCACCTGCTTTGCAGGCAGCTCCGTTACTCTGCCCAGTCCCTCGCTTTGTCCAAAGGGATCCCTGGGAGGGAAAAACAGCCACCGCAGCAGTATCAGAGATGAAGGAAGGGTGAGCCAGCTCCTTTCCCCTTTCTCAAAATACCCAGCTGTATCCAAGTTTCTGCCAAATCAGTTTTTGCTCAACACCTCAGCACCCTCAGCTGGGCTCTACAGCTCACCTCCACATCTGGGAGGCTGTGGACAGCTTCTCCATGTCCTTGGGCAGGGAAATGTCAAGCCTCTGTAGATACCTATAGGCATATGCAGTTGCCCACCATTCTGCATATAGCTGTGTTCTGCGTTTGCATAAAATGCCATGCATGAATTGAAACTTGCTTGTCATTAATCAAGGACTTTAGTGAGCTAGAGTTTTTCACTGAGGTTTCTGCTGAGCATGGGCTTCAACATTTTCACACTTGCAAACTGCACTTAAAAAAACCCTGACTGCCGGCATCTGTCTGATAAATAGTTGTTTAAAAGTATAACAAATGCAAAACAACACTTCCTTGTTTTAGTTAGTGTTGGACGTGGATGTGGGAGAAGGACAGAGGGGCTTTTTAGAAGTATTAGTCTTACTCAGCAGGGGTGAAACACCCATTTCACCAGCCTGTTTCATAACTGCTTCCTAAAGCACATGGAAACAAGCGGGACTGATTCTGCCAACTCTGCTCATTCGAAAACAGAACTATACTCCATCAGAAATCAGCTTGAGTCTTCACGGTGCTGGTCTACACAAATAAGGCTTTACTTGTTAGCATTAAAAAAGGCAAAACTCCAGCCACAAACTAAAGAACTAGATTTGCATTAAGAAATTAAAAACAAATCACAAAGTTTCCATAAGGGAAAGGGCAAATTTTGTTTTGAATTAATGAATGCATGAATCAGTGAAAAGACGCTACCAGACAATCGGCTCTTCCTCCACACATCTTCAAGTCCAGAGCTAGTGAGAACTAATGAGCAGAGGCAGTCCTACGGAGGTGACAGGAACACTGGTTTGCTGAGGTGAAGTCTACTGAGTATTTCATACAGAAATACAAAAAGTACCCTCTGGACTGAAAGGATTGTAAGAAAAATCTCATTATGACGGGTGACAGCCTAGATGCATAGCTGTTGAGGGGCAGCGGATGCGTGGTTTGGCCCATAAGGTGACTATGTTGCATTTTCAGGTTGTTTTTAGGTTGGAGAATTGTTACGAAAATAATCCCACATAGGCTGATTCCACTGCAGCTGCACCAGGGTTAGCAACAATGGGAGCCTTAGTATAGACAGCTTTCGGCTCCAGCAGCCGTTTTCAGCACTGTATCAGTTAACCCTGCTCTGAGGAGGGTTAATTGACACAGTGCTGCAAATGGCTGACGAGATGAAAACTCATATATTATGACTCCCAACATCCCTAACAATTGTGCAGCTGCATTCATATTAGCAATGGTGGGAATTTGGAGGAGGGAAGAAAATTCCCCAGTGCAGACAAGGCCTGAGAGTGAGCCTTAATGTTCTTTTCTGGGTCTTGTTTGTCAGCCGCAGTCATGCTTCCCTAAAGCATTCTCCCAGCCATCTGCAGATCGCTGATTATGAAGCAGCAGCCGCTGTTGGTTCCACCAGTTGGATGAAAAGAAATGAGTGGAAGAGTGGAACCTTGGCCCACCTGATAGGTGCACTCAAGGTTCCTGTGCCTGCTCTTCTCCTTCTCTCTGTCGTATCCCCAGAGACCAGAGGGATTCCATTCAAAAAAGAACCAGGGAAAACAAAAGTTAACTTTTCCCACAAATATAGACAATATTTGCAAAATGTACTTCTCCTAGGAGGATTGGTTTTCTAGAAACAGAGTATCAGGATTCCCAGCTCCTTCAGTACCCATTGTAGCCTTTGACCACGTAAATATCTTTGGCTGCTCTGGTTGGCTACAAAAGCTACAAATACCCAAGCAATATATGACCCTTACAGACAAGGTAGCCTGTAGTGCTGGTAAGCCAAGACTGTTCCTCTAAGCTCTCTGAGGCAGTGCAGACCTGTGAGCTCATTGAAGAACTGAGGAAACAGGCAGAAAAATTCTTCTAATTTTTACCATCAGCTCTCCCATCCCTGGCCGGAGACCCTTTCAAAGTCAAGCCATTGCTGGTCCTCCTGAACTAGGGCCTTAAACTTGCCTTATGACTATCCCTTTTGAGTAGCTCGCGCTCCATGAGAACCAGGGTGGAGAAAACAAGACCCACCTTGTGCAGAACGGACGATCACCCTGAGTCTTTGGGCTCTTACAAGCATGGTGAGCAGGCACTGTAAAGTCGGTGACACACTGCCTATCACACAGACTGCGCTGCAGACCTTGAAGGAAACGTAGCAGCTTGGGAAAAAGAAGTGTTCTCTCCTGATGTAGTGCACTACCAGTTGAGACCATCTGAGCTCCCAGACTTCCACAGGTGGGAGTTAGTTATAGTTAGGATGGATTATGTTAGGTTGCTACCTATAGGTGACATCTCTGCATGACGGGGCACAGCATGAACCTGTTGATCTACAGGGTGTGGTTCTTCTGCATCCACAGGCTTTTGAGAAAGGAGGTAGATGAAGAAGTAAGCAAGGGAAGGGGGTTCCTGGTTGCTATTTATAATCTCAAAGGCCTATTTAACCTCTAATTTTCTGTCTTTCTAAAAGATACTTTGCTGCAACATGGAGTTCTGTGTTCTGGTGCAAAACATTATTGCTGCTGTTAGACTACACTTATCAGACAAAACACTGATAAGTAACACTTCTGTTGATAGACCAGAGCTTAAATCCCAAACCAAAGCTGGTGGAAAGTAGGTCACCTCTACTCCAGTAACTTTGCAGTATTCTCTGCAATTAATTATACAGTTATATTCACTGGTGTTTGGAGGGGATGGAGCAATAACCCATGCTGTTAGAGGATGGACTGGAACAGTGGAAGGAACAGTTACCACATCTCTTTTGGGAAGGAATCTGGAACAAAACCAAGAGCTGTTTATGGCTTCTCAGCTTCCACCAGCCACTTGAGGAGGTTGAGCTTTCTGGGTTCTGGATGTTGTGTTGCTTACCTGTGTTAAGGTACTCTGGATATAACTGATGTAAAAACAAGTTTTTGGATTAGTCCAGACATGTTTGTATCCCCAAAGCTGCCATCAGGAATATCATACTGGTTTATAATCAAAGAACTTTTCGTTAAATAGGGAATCAAGACAGTTTCAAATAAATGAAAGACCCATAGTCATTTAGATCTCTGATGCTAATTGTTGTTATGATAGTGAATCTGTAATCAGGCAGCCCTAGAAAGACCCAAACTCTGTTGTGCTGGGCACAGTGCAAAAACCAAGACCTTCCTTGTCAGGAACAGCTTTCAGTCAATTTAGGAAGATTGCTCCTGTGTGGAGATTATTTGCTTAGGGCTGTATGTAAAAAATCTTTGGACTATGGTATTGTTACTAGAAGTCCTCAAGGGAAGACTAATGCAATTATTAATAGCCCATATAGGATGGATCTTTGGAGACAGCAGTTTGGGAGCTATGGGCTTTTAGCAACTGCATGTACCACTTTCTTCCAGAGAAATGGATACATGAATATGCTTCAAAGAGATTAATGGATGTTATAAAAGTTATTTGCTGCTGCGCTTTAAACTATAGACTTTACAGTCTCCGCTTGGAATCCTGATCTCCTACAGCAGCTCAATCTTTTGATGTACAGAATGGATGTAGGGCCCTGTAGATTTCTTCATGGTGTGACGGGAACTGAATATTATACAAATATAGTGGGGACTACAAGACTTTTCTGATAGCTATGAGATTTAACAGGTGGACTGTGTCCATCGCCCATAGCTGGTTGCTTTTGGGGATGGGAGGGAAGCAAGCTTTGGGAGGCTTGTGATTGGATTAAGAACACTTTGGGAATATTTTCAGCCTTAAGAAGTGTTCTAGGATTACTCTTTCTTTAGCCCATCTGTCTGCAGTGTACTTTTCCTATTCCAGAGAAAATAACTCAGCTGTCTCCTCAGCACAGTCCTTGCTCGTCAATGATTGCATATGTTTGATTGGAGTAATTTTTTGCCTGATTATGTTTATTTATTTATCTGTAGACAGCTAAGAATTTATAAGGTATTGAGACAACTGGACGTATCTAAATAGCCAGTGCAAGAAGTGTTGCAGCAGTATCTCTGCCCTCTTCAGCATTGTATGTGATAATGTAACATTTTATTTCCTTCTGAGGGCTCCCTTGTGTTTGTCCACCCCTGAGCAGGGGAGGAAGGATGTGAGGAGACAAGTTATAGGCGTGGCTCTCTCTCAGCCAAAGTCCAAGACCTTGATGGAGGCGTGGGACTGGGGGAAACACCAAAGCCGCACATGGAGCCCAGGTGTCAGCGTATCCTTTGGGGGACGCACAGACATGGGAGTCCTCCCTGGCCTTTGCAGCCATCTCCTAGTGCCACAGCAAAGGGCCACCTAACCATGGTTCGCATGGGGGGAGACACCAAAGGAGGAAGAGGGGGCCTACAGGAAAGATGGGGAGCGACTCTTTATCTGGGAGTGTAGTGATAGGACAAGGGGTAAGGGTTTTAAACTGAAAAAGAGGGAAGACTTAGATTAGATATTAGGAAGAAATTCTTTACTGTGACCGTGGTGAGACACAGAGAAATTGTGGATGCCCCATCCCTGAAGCGTTCAAGCCCAGGCTGGATGGGGCTTTGAGCAACCTGGTCTAGTGGGAGGTGTCCCTGCCCGTGGCAGGGGGGTTGGAACTGAATGATCTTTAAGGTCGCTTCCAACCCGAACCATTCTGTGACTGTAAGGCCGCGTGGGACACCCTGCTG
>VYZM01000248.1:221452-331327 GCA_013398915.1 Dromas ardeola | reverse complement strand
CCCTTCCTCTCCCCAAGTACCATTGTCGCATCGCCTGGAAATGCCGGGCTGCCCTCGGCCGCCGCGGCCCCCGCAGCCCCTCCGCCGCCGCGGCCGAAGCGGGGGAATTTTCCCCGCGGATGCCACCGATGAATCCCGCAGCTCGGCGTGGGCAGCGCGGGGTTGTTCGCAGCCCTTTTTCCATGCCTCCTTCGGAAAGTCAGGGCTTGGGAAGCACGGGGCTGCCTGTGGAGCTGCGTTTTAAAGCCAGCTTCCGCGGGCTTTAAAAATGTTGGCTCCATTCATTTCGCATCAGCCCGCCGCCGCGGGAGGCTGCGAGGGGCTCCCAAAAGCCGGGAGGGCAGCTGAGCAGCAGAGCCCCGAGCCGGGGCGGGGGGGGGAAACCCGGCTGCTTTGCTCCTTCACCACGATGTGCTCCTGCAAATTGTACGGAAAGTGCTTTTTTGGAGAGCCATAAAAGCGGAGCCCTTCGGTTTTCCCGCTCTGCCTTTAGTGATACTGCTTTCGCCGGGGCTCGACCCCTCCGGGCTGCCTTCGCCCAGCCCCAGCAGCCGGCATCAGCCCTGCCAGCTTGCTGCAAATTTCCACCCCCCCCCAGCGTTTGAATGTATGGAAGGGAAAGAAAAGTGCGTCTCCTTCAACGTGTTCAGCCCAGATGTGCTGGTCACTGAGCGCTGGGGCAGTGTGGGGGAGTCCCCTCTCCAGCCTCCCCTGAACCTACCCGGGAATTAAAAGAGCTCTGAAGGGTTTTAAGCTGGTTTAAGTTAACAAACTGCATTTAATTAGTTTTACCACATCCTGTAAGCTGAATGAAATGTATAATATTTAAGGCTAGAACAGTTTTATAGTATTTATGATTCACTGAATAAATATTTGGAATCCAAACTCTTAGTAATTCATACCCATTTTTAAGGTCTCGGTTATTTACTGTCAGGCAGAGGAGCTAGTTAAGAAAATTACTAAAATAATCAGTGTTCCTGTCGAGTCATTTTAGAGTTGGGTTTTTGTTTCGGGTATTTTCTTTCGTCGAGGTCTTTTGACTTGTTAGTGCTCTATTTGAAGAAACTTACATTTGCATTCTAATACAAATGAATTATGTTTAGAATAGGTGTGAATATAATGCCGACTGCAGAACAACAGAAAAAAAATCCCCCCAAAATATTTGTGCCCTTGAGAGAGAAAATAGTCTAAGCTTACTTTACAGTTTTCCAGTAGTTAACTTTTTTTTTTCCTAAAAAAAAGCTTGTGCCAGAAACTGCATATGATGATTGTGTCTTGCTATAATGAAATGGAATTGAAATTAAATGGGTGACTGTATTTTTGAGTAATCATCCTTATACGAGGGAAATCATAGCCATCTTCTTTTAAAAACGTGTTTTCTACTGTAATTTACATTGTAGAATATGCAAGCTTTTCAAAGTTTTTTGTGCAATTGCAAGGGAAGCTAAACTCTTTTATTGTGCAAAATATATTTTTTTCTGTACCTCGAGTTGTTTAATTTTTCATGTTGCATTTTAAATATTCTGTTACTTATTTATACTGTTAATTCATATGTTTTAAGTAAATTCTTAGCTGTAGATGATCCTTCAGAACTTCTGGGTTAGTTGTAGCCTCTTGCCACAATAGCATGTTTTCCTGTATTTAGGAACCAACTGGTGAACCATCTCCTAAAAGACCAAGAGGAAGACCCAAAGGAAGCAAAAACAAGAGTCCCTCTAAAGCAGCTCAGAAGGTGAGATTATTAAAGAGAGAGAGTTCCTAATGCTATTTTTTCCATCAACTGGTGGCAAAAAAATTCGGTCATTTAGGCTGTGAACTGAGAGACTGGAACCCTTTTCATAATGGAAGCTACATAAAGCATGTATTTTTCATTTTTAAGATTAGAATTAACATGCTGCATGAAGGTACAGAACCTGTAAGGGCAGCTTGCTTTTTGAATAGTGTACAGATCAGTGAAATAACATGATGTATTTACTGAGATCTCCTTATCTAGTAAGGAAATCAATATTAAGGATATAATTTTCTCGATTAAGATTTTTGAAAGAGGAAGATGAATTTCTTGCCTACTTACAGTCGTTACTATTACAGACCAAATCTGTATATTAAAGCTAAGTGTTTTGTCAAACATAGGTTAATTAGAAGTAAATCCAATTATGTGTTGATTGAAGTAAGTGCATATATTGAAATTTACAGCTTTAAAGTGTGGTGGTAAAGTAAACTGTGAGTTACAGTAAAAGCCTCCTATATCTTGTTTAGTAATCAGTTTCAAAGAGACTTTTACTTGAAGTGCTATTAGTCTTCTGAACCTCTGCTACTGCTTGGTGATGGGAGCAAACTTTTATTCTGGTGGTTCTGAATGCCTTTAGCTATGGGAGAAGCTCCCTGAAGTCCTTGCATTTTGTGCATGGACTTTACATCACAAATACAACGTGAAAAGGGGACTTAATTTTATTTGGATTGGGGGAAGCTCAGCATTAGAAAACTGCTATCAAGGCAAATAATATCTTTCTGTAGGAATTATTTTAGTGAAGGCAAATAGTTGTGTATAGGTTTGAAAATAAATGCAGGAGTTTTGTTTATGTTGATGGTTATACAGCAGTTAGCGCTAATTTACAGGTACTAAATTGGAAACAAAAGCTTACAAAATCTGGTAGTGAACTGTAGTGCTTAAGTGCATCAGTATCTTTTAAGTAGATCTGTGACAAAATGTGTGTGGAAGATATTTGTGGCCTCATCTAATTATGGTTCATTTTTCAATATGCCTTTGGTACTGGCCATGTTAAGTTTGATAGTTTTCAGTGTTATAAATTACTATAGCAACTACTGATAAATATTAAATTATTAGGGAGTGACTATGTTTTCATGTCTGTTTTGTTATAGTGTTTTCAACATTTATTTGAGGGACGTTTTCCAACTCTCTTTAAATTTAAAATTGTTTTTTTTACTTTCTGAGCTGGAAAAAAGCAGTTTATTCTGTCAATAAGTTCATGAATTAGTAAAAAAATGCTTTACAGGTTAAGTATTAAAAATATATCAAAGCCACTCTGCAACCTGGTGAGCTTAAAATGTTGATTTTTTTCTTTATATAGTAAAAGTGTTCCTCAGATTCACTTTAAAATAGTTTAAATTTCACTCTTCAAAAGGCAGAGAGCAGTTTTTTATTAGTCTAGCAAGTCCAAATGTGAGCTTTAGTATTTTAAATATTACTCTTAGGAGTGTTGGCTTTCCTAGGAGAAATATTTGTAATAAGATTAAATTTTAAGTAATTCATAGAAATGTGTTTTAAAAAGATATTTCTAGAAGAAATATTAACATTATTTCATTTATATGAGTGATTTGAAAAACAGTATAAAGGGAAAATAACTTTAAAACCTTCATATATATGTAGGTATATCAAATCAAGAGCTTTCTAGATTATTCTGGTGCATATAGTTGTTTTTTTAATCTAATTTACGAACTGAGCAATTTCATTGTAACATTTTGATTTTCAGAGTGCATCAAGTTACTGCTCTAATTAAAGCAAACCCTTTTGGGTGTTGATAACATAAAAAATTGACCAAAGACCGTATGTCTTTTTTTATCATAAAAAAAAAATATCTTTGAGGTGTATGTAGTTACAAGCCCTATTTGTTTCCAGGTTTATAGGTAAAACATATAAATGTTTGATAAATCCTCTAAAACATAAAACACACAGCTTTACTGGAAGATAGTCACTGAGATCACATTTCAAATAAATATTTTAGCTCTTTTTCCAAATTGATAATTAACCCTCTCTAAAATGGTTCAGCTTCTCACCAGGCATTTCAAAGTATCTTTTTATGTAATATTAATTCTAATTAATTTTCTAACAGTAATATGAATGGAAAGGTGTTGGCGCTGTAAGAAAGCTTCATTTGGTGGTGAGGGTGTCACCTCTTAAAAGAGTGAGCTGTATGTTTGATTTTGTGGTAAACATATTTACACAAACATATGCATACATATATTTATTTAAGGCTTTCTACAGCCCGTCTCAGCTCTCAGAAAGAGAGCTGGCTAACTTAGCTTAAGCCCCTCTACATGTGAACTTGGGTACTATACACGCCACTGGAAATTGCTGGAATTTCAAAAGAATAGTGTGTGGCCTGTGTTTTTCAAAGGGAGCTCACTGAAATGTATTAGAGTGTTCACAACATGTAAGATAAACGTCGGCCAGGAGAACCCACCGAGCAGCCATGAGAAGGCACTCATGATTAATTGATTGGGTGTTCTCTTGCAAACCATTACACATCACAATTAAAAATGTATTGCACAAACTGGCAGCGAGTTAAAAATACTCCAGAACTGGGACTTTGTTTTGTTGTACTTCAAAAAGGAAATGCCCTTAAATCAGTTGAGGGAAAATTTACCCTGGAATCATGGTTGTGTTGTGTATTTGAAAGTTCTTGGTTCATGGGATTGTTTTATTTTATTTTATTTTATTTTATCTTTCAGAGCTTGTGTTTGGTCTTAGTAAACTGGCCTTGGGGCATCTGAAAACAAACTGTGCTTGTTAGGAAATTAGCAATGTGAAACTTGACAATGCATACAGAATGTTGCAAGACCAATTGGACAGCTAATAATGTGGCAATTACTCTAATTTTAGGTAATATGCATGTTTTTAAAAGCCTCGCATATCACACATGCCTAACTTGTTGTAAACTGTACACAAAAGGTAAACTGCATTTTGTAGAAAACCAAACCGTTTCTCAATTGTATAATTTTCACAAACAGAAGGAACACAGCGTGTTAGCAGATGAGAAGAGATACACACAAAAAGACTCTTAATCACCTTGTACTTGAGACCCCACAATTAGGCTGTTACTGAAGTCTGCATCTTTAAACAAGTCATTCTGTTATTCGTTTAAAATATTTGTAAAAAATTAGCAAAAAATTGAAGGTTTTTTTCTTTTTTTTTTTTTTTTCCCCTAAAGAACAACTAGTTTTGCGGGAAGATCCTAGCAGGGATGTTCCTTTTTAGTTTCCTGGGTGTTCTGTGATTGAGTTTTATTTGTAGGCTGAGCTGTGTTCCCAGCCCATCGCATTTCCCTTAGGCATTCAAGGGCTTTTCTTTGTTTAGCTCCTGTAGTTGGGCTTGACAAAAATACTGTTTATAGGCATAAATACTCTCCTGTTAGGAAGGAGGAAACACAATTGTGAGGTTAATAAAAGAAGGAGTAGTAGCTACTATATGTTTGTCTGGAAGAAAATGTCAAGGGATATCCCAGGAATATCCAAAAGTAAACGCTCTTTAGTAAAATTCACCTTCAGTTAAAATATTTTGAGTTTTGTTGTAGTTACAGATGTAGTGAAATTCACTGAAAATACCTCCAGATCTTGAAATGTCATCCTCTGAAAACCAGAACTTGTGGTATTGTGTGTGATGACACTTGCTACTGTCTCTCCATTACATGGCCACAGTTTGGTATGTAGGAAGGCACGTCCCCGAGTTAAGCAGNGGAGAAACTGTGAAATAAAAAAAGACAAAAAAAAAAAAAAAAAAAAAAAAAGGCGCATGTGACCAGGACTCTGCCCTAAATTGGTTCACGAAAATCTATTTGACTTCTCCATGCTTCATTCATTCTCACCAACACCAGTCATTCAGGCTTAAAGGGAAAACAAGATCAGATTTATCAAGTGGTCGTAGCATGGTTATTGTACTGAAAAAATAAAGAGACCTCAAAATCAGGCATTTTGAGCAAGATGGGGGAAGCAGGAGGAGACTGACTCCTGTTTAGAATTAAAATGGGTAAAACAGGACATGGGAAGCGTGGTATTTTTGTATGTAGCCAATGCCTAAGTTTCTTTTAAGAGTTTTTTTTATAAACAAAATAACTTTTTTTGAGGAGAGGGACACATTCCTGGGTAAGGTCTTTTGACATGGTTTGACAACAGTGATCTTCCTCCCGAGAACTCTCGGTTATTTCATCTGACGTACAGCACTGACACATTTTATCAGAGGTCTCCAGCAGATCATTTTGCAAAGTGGATAGAATTCATCAAATTTGGATTCTGTTGCATTTGAGATCTTCCTTGACAATAGATAGATGCCCAAAGAGCACTTTATAGCCATTCAATTATTTATACTTGTCTTGTCTTGTTAATTGCTTTCAGTAGTATGGCCTCAGTTTATGTCTGGGCATGGAACATCTATGCAAGGAGGCAGAGATGATGGGCAGTCAAGTCCTACGGTTGGCAACTGTTTGGAAGCAGGTTTGATGGCCCTGTGGTACAGGGCTTAGGTGATTTGCAAATCTGCCTGGGGACTTTTAGCTCTCTTCCAGACAGCAATGACTGGAATGGCCGTCTTTCTCAGCTGGGACAAAAAAACCCCAACCCGTTGCCCATATAGATAACGCACTGAAAAGCGAGTAAATCTAGTTCTGTTCCTAAAATGTGACATAGCAAAAATTATGTATTCATATTATTGGTTATAAGAAACTTCACATTTTTTCATGCAATATCATAAACTTGTGTTTGACAGCATACCTGACCCTCCTTTAAGTTTCGTGATTTTGTGTCTTAGCTGTATAGAGCAAGATCATGCCTTGTAGCATAGCACCAAATGTTAAGAAAACCCTGAGCAAAGACGTCTCAATTTCAAAAAGTGCTTCAGAGGATGAAGGCAGCAGCTTCCTTTCAGACTAAGCTGCGTGGAGGGTGGCCGGGAACACGTGCATTGCTGCCCGGTTGAGAATCCCTGCTACCTCTGGGTGGCTTGGGGCTCTCTCTGGATTTGTTCCTAGCTTCAGAGGCAACACGTCAATTCGAGCAAAGAGCCAACAGAGGGACTGGCATGTTTCTGATTATGCAAATACCTGTTTCAGAGGAATAGCAATGCTTTGTCAACTTACGTCTTCCTTTTCTTATTACTTGAAAATTATATGGAGAAGCATTGAATTATTTGTCTGATACGCAATAAAACATTTCTTCAAACTCTTAAATTAAAAGACCATCTCATGCTGTTGGAGGCACTCAGGCTAGGTTTGCAAAATGCAACCTGAAGAAAATCCAGAGGGAAAGAGGTGGAATATTTTCCTCAACTTCACGTCTCTATTGTCACCACTGGAGTGCCACTGCTCCTTTTTGGTGGTTCGAGAAGTGTTTTGTCTTTTTCTTCCCTTGGAATGGAGATAAAAACGTCCACTTTGGAGGTTCTTGTCGTTCATTTTCTGCAGTTTAGTCTGTGGAAACCTTCCTATTTACTTACAGAATCGCTCTGTACCAAAACACCGTCTCTGGCATGCCCTGCTGTTTGCTCAGCTCACCTCTGGGAAAGATTTGGTTTTGATAAGAACTATGGAAATGTTTTCCTTCTAACCCGAGGTGGAAATCATATACAGCAGGAATATAGTGCCTTTCAATCTGAAGGGTCCCCGAGCGCTTGACAAACTGATATCCAAACTAGCCAGCGGGAACACTAGCCACTTCTGACATGGACCTTTCCTTGGGGGTGAAGCGCAGCATTGTTCATGGCAAGCGGCCACGCTGCGTGACAGTTTATGGCAGGAAGCAAAGATTAGTTATTCAAAGAAATCTCTCATGTTCTCTTACCCATCAAACTAGATTATACGCTGCAGTTAAACTTACCATTTGTGTCAGGTTGTTAGGAACTTTAATTGTGAGACCGAAGTGGTTTTCGTTTCCAGAAAGTTAATTGTTTTTTCATAGAGGTTTGTGAAAGGGCCTTTCCTTCAGATGCGGTAAAATACAGAGGAAAATAAATGGCATTTGTGCTTTCATAACATGTCAGGTGTTGATTTGTTAAGAACAATTTTAACCAATATTTTCTTTTAAGATTTATGCCCGGGGTTTCGTGAAATAAACATAAATGCAGGGGGCTCCAGCTTGTCAAAACTAAACCACATCTTGGTTTGCATTCTTCAGGTTATAAGGTATAAAGAAATGAACATTTTTAAAGGAAACAAAACTCTGAAATAGACAGCTACAGTATATAGTAAATGCACTTCAACAAGTATTCTCATAAGAGGGTTTCACCTTACATGTAGCACTGGTATAAACGATTAAAGAGCAAGTTTACTCTTTTAACAAGTCTGAGTGATAATTTTGCCCTTTAGGAGTGTGAATTTTATTTTTCACAGCTTTTTTCTTGGTGGGATATTTATTTCAAAGTAATTGCATTTAACTCACAGGGCAGGTTTTTTTGTAGAGATTCCTCCACGACTTCCTCAGCTCAAGTTCTCCTTTAGAGGGATCCGCTTTACGCAGCATTAGGTTACAGTATATGTTACAGAGATTGACCAGCAAGTGATTTATTTAATGGCACAGTTGATTTCTAAGGGCAAATCAAATACTCATAGAGTTAACTGGAGAAAAAAAGCAGCTCATGGAAATATGGAAGAGCATTTACAGAATGTGTGCTAAAAAAAATGCATTCTCAGGGACTTCATATGCAGCAAAAGTCCATCTCTTGCTAAAGCTGGTGGCAAAATCCTCAATGCCCTCAGTGGGGCAGGATTATTTACCTGGTGAGGTGTATGGATGGCAGAGCCTATCTAGAGAAAATAATCTGCAATTTTCATTTTAAAGCCTGTAAGTATTTTAGTGTAGTACATAAGTAGCAGTATTCACAGTGTCATGCAGTGGATTAATGGAAGAGCCTGTAAGAGAACCTGTATGTCCTTTAAGCTGAGCTCCAGGACCGACTGCTGGGCTTACATAAATATAGCTGTCACTTCTAGGGCACCTTCCATGCTGTTTCCTTAAACCTGAAGAGGGAAGGTGTGTTTTGGACCAGCAAAAGGTTTGCTTAGAGCTTGAGGATGCGCTTTTACCTTGAAAACTTCATACAAAGTAGAGAAGTTATCTCCCAATATGAACACACACACACATTCATGGTGGTAGTCTGTCCAAATCCATTTCACGCGTGAACATCACGACACTGAAAGAAGGAATTGTGGCTGCTATAAACTGCTTTGTTCAGGCTTGAAGTAGGCTGTATTTTTCATTTAGCTTCTTCAGGTAATTTCTGACAGCCTGTGAAAGACTCGATTGGATGTTTTTGGGGGTTCTCGGGTTCCCAATGTGCCCTCTATCCACAGCCTGCATGCCCCATAGTTGGTGGGGGCCAGCGCGCCCCCGGGGAATACTGTGGTCGCTGAGCAGCTGGGTGTCTGTGGGCAGGCTGCTCTGCGCCCCCAGCCACAGTGTGAGTCAGGGTTGGGGGCACCCTTGGGCGCAGGCGAGGCATCCCCTGGCCACGCTGGCTAGGAAACGTCAGAAAACCCAACAAAATCACATTCCACCGGAAAACCCGTACAGTGTGAGGGAGTGCTTGGTGCCACCCGAGAGATATAATTATGGATAACGTTACAGGAAAGGAGTTCCTAGTTACCGAGCCTTCTAAATAGTGCTGAGGTATAAAATACGTCGTGTTTCTTTTCCCTTTACAGAAAGCAGAAGCCACTGGTGAAAAGCGACCCAGAGGCCGGCCCAGAAAATGGGTAGGTATTTCACTTCCAACCATTTGATTTATTTGCTGTATTATAAAGTCCATTCTTTTAGAGAACAATTATTTCTGCTTCATTTCTAAAAAAGAGCATACATCTTCTCTCTCTGCTTGTTCTGGTGGATTGACTAAAGGGTTAAGATAGCAGAGAAGTTAACCACAGCTTCCTACCTTTAGACTCTGGTAGTTTGCTCAAGACACTTTACTACTAAATGTTTGCTGGGAGTGAATATTTATGTGTCTCTTATCAGCATGAAAAGAGGCACAACTCTTCTTTCAAAAGAGAATAACAATGAAGAAAACTTGTTCAGTAATTGAGTAAGGAAGGTTAAAGGGGCACTATCAGACATCAGAAGGTGATTAAGGGATGTGGTAACATTCAGATATAGTGTGCACAAGATAAAGTTTAAAAACCCAAACATCTTTGTCCTACATTGCCTGGAAACAGAGCATATTTTCCTTAAATCCAGCGAGAAAGAACAAGAATGAACAGCAGGATACTTGCACTTAGAATTAAGTTTTTCCATTGTGGGCCAATCATGCCTCATATAATTGTAGTGACTGGTAATATGTTTCATTAAAAGCTTCCTCTTTCTCTGGCTGTGTTGTCTGTAGATGTGGCTATCAGACACATGTTTTGATTCTTTGGCCATGGAAAGATTTTGGTCTCGGATTCTTGAAATACTGTGTTTTCGCTGATGTTTACAGCTAATGAGACTCTGCCTCGTGCACGTCTCCTCTGCATGTCTTTCACTTACGCATACGCTTTCAAAAGAAAAGTCGCTTGGAAAACATGATCAGGTATTAGAAGATACAAAGGTGTGGCCATGTGCTCCATCACAAGTCAACATTCCTGATTTCCCTTCTCTAGTTCCTTTTCCCTTCATCCGGTCAACATTTTTCTTTAAACTTCTTTTTTTAATCCATCCCTCCCCATCTCAGCTTTGCTCCCATGTTTTACTCTTTCCTCTCTGCGGTCCCGTTATCTTTTCCCTCCTTTTGTTCAGTTCTTTTGCATAGATGCTAACACAGCTTTTGCTTGGGAAAGCTCAAACAGCACCAGAGGGTGCTTAAAACTATGGCTGAGTGTCTCCAGAGTATCAGCAGCTAAACACAGGAGAGATGGCTTTACCAGCCACTTTAAGAACTAGTTCTATAGCATTGTCCAATGATAAAAGTACCCAAGGATACTTCTGTGGAGAAAACAGACTGTTACATGCTAGATGTATTGCTTATTCCTCTACTTTTTAAGTCAGGTAGGTTTTGAGTGCACAAAGCAGTTCATTGGCATTAGGAAAAAAGATGGCATATCCAAACCTACCTGTGCCGGTGATCTTCGCAAAGGCCGCTTGCAGAAGGCAAATGCCGAGTGCAGTAAAACATGAATCGGTTACTGTCTGCTTCCTCCTGCCCGGCTCGGAGCTTGCACATGTGGATGCTGAGGGTTGCTTGCTTGATGCTCACCTGGGGTGCAGTCCCAGGGGAAGCAGCAGAAATAGCTGGTTTATGAGAGCAATTTATAACAGGCAAGCCATCCCCACTGAATTGGGAGCGTGTGATAGCTGATCAGGGGTGGTTGAAGAGCTCTAGTAAAAGGGAAGATGCAAAAGTCTGAAATGTTAAAAGATTTTCTCTCCCAAGTCAGAAATTAAGGTGAGTTTTCAGTGAAAAGGGCTAAGTATAACACTTGCGGCATCTTTTGGGCTAGAATGCTTCCCTGTTACTTCTGTATCTTTAAGGAGAAGAAAGAATAGGCAGTGTCAGTGGAGCATTAACTTTAGTACGGGCTGCTTGTCAGGTGAACAGTATGATTTGCAGAAATGGGTGTTATTGGTTATCTAATAGGTGTATGCATTACTTTATTGTGAAGCTGATACTTACAACAGTTTCACTCATTTTTTTGAAACTAAGCCATATTTTCAAACTCGGTATTACTTTGCTGTTGTGCCTGTTGAAAGCACAGTCTTTTTATTTGCTTGTTCCGACAATATGATTGCTTCTTGTGATTTTCAAAGATAACGCTCCTATCTGCAGCTTACATTGAGATAATTCTATAGACTGTGAGAATCAAATGTGCCTTTTTTTCCATCTCTTTTTCTCTCTTCCCAGTTTAAATTAGGTTCATGGTTTCCTCCTGTGTGCATGATGAAGAGGGATGTTGTATTTTGCTCCAGAAAGAGATGTAGTTAAATTATTATAACCCATTATGTTGCCAACTATAAGCAAAGGTAATAGTTGAAATCAAGGGAGGATTCTGCCTAGAAGCAGACAGCACCGTATCATCTTTTCTGTTTTGACATCCAACATGTACTCAGAGAACATCCCTTTTTATCACCCAAACTTCAGTTAGGTTCTTAGTGAGTGAAGTCCTTAGCGATTATTTTCTTCTTTAATCCAATGTATTTATATATCAGGCCTTAATGATGATGGTTCTGTATCAGTGAAAGTAAGGAGTGTGTAGGGGTTTTTTTCCCTTGGAGAGGGCAGAATTCTATATGGCAGGTATTTTCCTAAGTTTGTAACCCTTTTTTGTGAGTCCAGAGGTTCTGTGTCATATGTTGTTCATCAAATTGTAAAGTATTATTTCTGCTGTTTCCTTCAATATGCAGACACAGAGACATATGAGCTAACAGACCACTGTAGAATTCCGGTAGCTGGTCTTTCTGCCGGTTCAAATTAAGTATTTAATGTTTGTGACTCACAATGTATTTATTTATATATTATTTTTTAGAAGAGAAGTAAATCTTTCTGACTAGTATAAAACTGGGAAGGGGGAGGGAGACTCCAAGAGAAGAGGGCAAGGAGCCCAGTTTATCACAAGTGCATGAGACATCCAGTGATCTTTTTAATGCAGTAATGTGCACTTCGCAAAGTTGTCAAGGGAAAGAAGGCCCTTGTCAGTAGAACAGACAGTAAGGATTGACAAACTCTTCTGAAAATAAAACATTCAGCTACGTAGAAAAGCTTTCCCAATGTGGAGAGCTAATTGAATAAAAATCCTGAAGATAACAGGGATCACGCAGGTTGGAAATGAACATATTTGGAATCCGAAACACAGCGCCTGCTGCTGTAGAACTCATCTTCACTGTACATTGCTGCACGTGTGTGAAGCGCATTGAAGGCTGTGAGTCCTATTAACTGGGAGGGAGGCAAACCTCTTCATGACCTTGTACTCCTTAATTTTAGAGGTTTTAATGCAGGAACGTGTTCTAAGCTCTTTGGGTGCATCTACATTAGTGTGTTAGGTCAAATCAGGACTGTGCTTTGGAAATGAATCTCCTAATTGTCCCTACTCCCAGTATGCATGTGGAGCAGTCCCAGAGCTCATGGGCTGGATTCCTTTTGAGGGAAACAAAATGGGATCCAGTAGGCATTCAACCCATAGGACTAAGCTAGAGTGAAGTAAAAAGCTCTTGAAAGGTGCATGGTGTGGACCTTGGGACCTCACCACCAGCCTTTTTTTCTTCTGCTGGTCCACATTGTCTATGTATTGTAGACGTAGCCTTTGATGCTTGGAAAAGGCAGATGAAGCAACCTGGTTTTTATTAGCAGAATTTTTTTGTGTAGCATAGGCATAAAATCAGATTCATAGCTATGAAGATTCACATTCCCAGAAGTCAGTAGAAGGTTTGTCATTGACTTCATCAGTGCCAGGTTTTAACGACTGAGACGTCGTGCTGCTGCTTCTGGAATCAGCAACAGTTTTGCCAATGGATTCACATAACCCGGTGTAAAGAGCTCACAGTCAAAACTATTTTATTTTATTTTTTTGTATATGTCTCAAAGTTAACTAAAAGAAAGGGACTGAAGGGTTAGGAGTAGAGCAGGAGTCTGCTGTTTGTTCCAAAGAACTGCATTGAAAACCCCTGGAAATGTCATAGTCTTCTGGCCCTCTCAGGCATCAGTTTAATGGAGAGACCTGAAACCCAATTCTGAATTTGGTGCTTAAAAGTGTATTTGGTTTTTATTTTCATTGGTTTTGTTAGGTCTTTAGATAAATTTTTGGCATTGTCTGAGTTCACCTCCACAATGTTTAAGCTGAACCACAGATTCACTGTATGGCATGGCAGAATTGCTCAAAAAATCCAGGAACAGTCCAGAGTTTTTTACAGTTTTGAGCAGGACTTTGGTGGGGAGGAGAGATGGCTGATGCCATGCCATGAAACTCTTTTAAAGGATGGAAAGATGCAGTTCTGGAAGCTGCAGAAGAGAATCAGTGAATTTCCAAATGCAGGGTGCATGTGGAGCGTTCACGTACACATCTTGTCACTGATGCCCAGTTAACAATTGTGACGTGTTCAGAAAAGCTCTCACTCTTTCTAGAATTTTGTTTTCTGCTAGATAGTCTAGATAGTACGTTTCAGGTTGGTGAAAGATAAAAGATAATTAGAAATGAACTTAATTTCCTTAAGCAGGAGCTTTATCTGATCCAATCATGATTCGCTAGACATTATAGTATTTTTGAAGCTTAGGTTTTCCCCTTTTTAATGAGGGCACAATTTCACTTTATACTGAAAGTCAGTTAAAGCGGTGCCAAACCACGTTTAAAAAAAATAATTACAAAAATGCTTTTTTTTATAGTAACTTTTCCCTCAGATTATTTCCCACTGCGGTTTTGACATAGCTGAGATATGTGCCAGCAGTTCCAGAAGGTCTGCATCAGGGCAAGGACTCCTAATCCTCATTCACTTATAAGATATTGAAAATGAGGTTCTGAATGTTGACGGAACACATATGAAGAGAACCTTGTTGGTCCAGAAGACCCATTGATGTTTTGAGGCTGTTTCTTGCCCATAACGAGTCTTTGCAAACCATTATGTAAGTAGAAGTTTCTGCCTGCTAGTGCCATGCTCTGTGATGTGAAGCTGTTTTAACCAATTCTGCTTATTTCTCATGTAGTGCAGTCATTTTTGTCTCATATGAAGTCATAGTCTAGGAGGTGCCTAAAGTCATGCAGGCTTCTTCACTGGGCAACGGAGAGAGAAGGTTTCTCTGAGATCATAGTTCATCCTGCCTAAAAAAGGCTTTGTTTTAGGTGTGGCGAATTCGTCTGGAGATGGCAATCTTTTGCGATTGGGAAGGACAACCTAATAAATGATAAAATAAGACTCATATCTGACTTGTAGATAGAAAAAGGTAGGTGTGAGAGATCCTCCCCTTTGATGCCATGGTGCTTACCAGTGCATTCCTAAGCTGGGCTAGAGATTCCATTGTTAGGAGAACATATATTTGTTTGAATGAATTGCTTCACGGTCCATTTGGAGCAAACCATGATTGAGGTAAATCTTAAATCGCATGTATTGGATGATGAATGAAGAAGGAAGTTGCTATGTATGTAATTATAGAAGATAGCATAGATAAAAATTCAGTTTCCCATACTTGGAAGAATAACGTAATTTCTGTTACTTCATGTCTTTCCAACTTTTGAGTGCGATATCTGTGGTGTTACTGCTTCGTGTGAGGCACATCATGAAAATTTGTATATGTTGCTGTTATTTTAATCTTTCAAACTACCTTACCTTCTTTGTGAAGGTCATTGATACTCTGTAACATGGTAATATAAAATACATTCTTTCATGAACATGTTTTATATCTGTGTGGGCAAGAGTGTCACCTGGGAGGGGTCACTGTTTCAATTGTCTAAAGAGCTTGAGGGAGCTTTTACAATTGCAAAAACCAAGACTATTGACTCCTCTCTTTCAAAGTTCCTAAATTAAGAAGTGGATGAAGGGCATGAGTTGAAATCCTTAGAAGCTTTATACCTATACATTTACTTTCCAGTTCAGATGATCTGTGGAAGAAATCATCTCTCAAAACCTGAAAATTTTGACAAAAGCAGTGATTGTTGGACTTTTCTTCTATGACTAACAGATATTTAATGGTCTTTTTTATTTTGCCAATTTTTATCCTTTTTTCCCTATTCAATATTCTGGGAAAGGGGAAAACAGTTTGCATGCTTGGACCACATGCATAAAAATTCACTGAAAATACATTTTGTCTCACCTGCGTTCAGAGAGGTATGTGTCTTCATTCCTCTAGAAGCTTGTCGAAGCAAATAGTGTCCTTCCTTGGAATCTCAGCGTCCTGTTCCTTGTCACAAGTTCCTCACAAGTCTATGGGCCCTGATGGGATGCACCCGAGAGTGCTGAAGGAGCTGGCGGAAGTCATTGCTGGGCCGCTCTCCACCATCTTTGAAAGGTCCTGGAGAACAGGCGAGGTGCCTGAAGATTGGAGGAAAGCCAATGTCACTCCAGTCTTCAAAAAGGGCAAGAAGGAGGACCCAGGGAACTACAGGCCGGTCAGCCTCACTTCCATCCCTGGAAAGATGATGGAACAGCTTGTTCTGGGCGTCATCTCAAGGCATGTGGAGGAAAAGAAGGCTATCAGAAGCACTCAGCATGGATTCACTAAGGGGAAATCATGCCTGAGTAATCTGATAGCCTTCTATGAAGGCGTGACTGGATGGATAGATGAGGGGAGAGCGGTAGATGTGGTCTACCTTGACTTCAGCAAGGCGTTCGACACGGTCTCCCACAGCATCCTCATAGGGAAGCTTAGGAAGAGTGGGTTAGATGAATGGACAGTAAGGTGGATAGAAAACTGGTTGAAAGACAGAGCTCAGAGGGTCGTGGTTAGGGGCACAGAGTCCAGTTGGAGATCAGTGACGAGTGGTGTTCCCCAGGGGTCAGTACTGGGCCCAGTCCTCTTCAATATATTCATCAACGACTTGGATGAGGGGATAGAGAGCACCCTCAGCAAGTTTGCTGATGACACAAAGCTGGGGGGGGTGGCTGACACACCGGAAGGCTGTGCCGCCATACAGAGAGACCTGGACAGGCTGGAGAGTTGGGCGGAGAGAAACCTTATGAAATTCAATAAGGGCAAGTGTAGGGTGCTGCACCTGGGGAGGAATAACCCCCTGCACCAGTACAGGTTGGGGGCTGACCTGCTGGAGAGCAGCTCGGTGGAAAGAGACCTGGGAGTCCTGGTGGACAACAGGATGACCATGAGCCAGCAATGTGCCCTTGTGGCCAAGAAGGCCAATGGCATCCTGGGGTGCATCAAGAAGAGTGTGGCCAGCAGGTCGAGGGAGGTCATCCTCCCCCTCTACTCTGCCTTGGTGAGGCCACACCTGGAGTACTGTGTCCAGTTCTGGGCTCCCCAGCTCAAGAAGGACAGGGAACTGCTGGAGAGGGTGCAGCATAGGGCTACCAAGATGATTAGGGGACTGGAACACCTCTCTTATGAGGAAAGGCTGAGGGAATCGGGTCTGTTTAGTCTGGAAAAGAGACGGCTGAGGGGTGACCTTATTAATGCTTACAAATACTTAAAGGGTGGGTGTCAGGAGGATGGGGCCAGGCTCTTTTCAGTGGTGCCCAGTGACAGGACAAGAGGTAATGGGCACAAACTTGAGTATAGGAAGTTCCACCTAAACATGAGGAGGAACTTCTTTGCTTTAAGGGTGGCAGAGCACTGGAACAGGCTGCCCAGAGAGGCAGTGGAGTCTCCATCTCTGGAGACATTCAAAACCCGCCTGGACGTGTTCCTGTGCAACCTGCTCCAAGGTGGCCCTGCTCTGGCAGGGGGGTTGGACTAGATGATCTCCAGAGGTCCCTTCCAACCCTATGATTCTATGATTCTGTGTTGGTATAAGTAGACGTGGCACCGTTCATTTCAAGTGCAGGTCTTCCTGTAGACCACAACAGAAAATTTAGCCAAATTATTTATTTTCTAAAATAGATTTATCTTACCAAAGGGATATTTCACTCATTCTCTAATTCACTTCCATTTCTCTTAAGGGTTATCAAAAGATATCCAGTTTAGCTAAAAAATCATTTGACATCGGCTGTCATTTCAGAATTCTTAAAGGCAAATCCTTTATTCTGTTTGAGGTCCAAAGAGGAAATTTTAATGGGGAAAAAAAAATGCAGAAAGTGAAAATACAGTATCTGTACTCAAAGGTAAACTGAACTTCTGAGCCATTTCATTTTTATGAGCTCAGATAATGGCTGTTCAAGAACTTTAAAAATCCATTTTCCATTTGGCTGTGTATTTTGATTTTATAAGCCCCGTTGCCTATTTTACATACAAGGAAACTGGGGACTGAGGTTGGTTGTGGCAGCACCAGGAAGCTTTTTTGCACCTGCAGTGTTTCACTTCTCAGGTTTGTTGCTAGTTATCAGCAGTTGTGCATCCAACTACCTGACAGAGAAAACGTGTCAGGTAGTGAAAAGTACAGGCACTCGTTCTTGCTCCTACAATTCCATTTTCACCATTGAAAATGTTATGAATGCAGACGAGAAGCTGGGCCTCACCTCCATTGAAAATGTACTCCCCAAGGTTAATTGCCTTGCCCAAGGAAATCTGTAGAAGAGCCAGGAATAGAACTCGGATTTCCTGGCAGCCTGCCCTGTGCCTTCAGCTCAAGGCCATCCTCCTTCAGTTAAAGCTTGCTTGGGAACAGGTTGGATGAGGGGGGAAAACGTGCTTTTCAATTCCATATCTTAAACCGATGTATGGTTTTTACCTTTTTTTATAAACTCAGCTGTGAGTATCTCAGTATCTCTAGCGTATGTCTAGCTGTTGGGCAATGCGGGATAGGAGTAAGGTATTTAAAAACTCTGTGTATTCTCTATAACAAGGTAGAGTGGAGAGATTTGGGACCAGAAGTGTTTTGAACGAAATATAAGCCTGAAAGGTATTTGGTGTGTATTGATGGTATTTTCTCATATTTGTACCTTATATAGAAGTCCAATACTGATCCAGTAAAAAAAAGTAGTTCCTTGAATGTTTTGTATGTGGTTACTCCGCTTTTCAGGACTAGTGGATCTGAGCCATAGCCATGGGACAGGGCCATTCCAGGTCACCTCATCCAGAGGCAGTGCTTCCATTCCCTGGCCTCTTCAAAGGAAGTGGTGCAGAGGGAAGGAAAACCCATGTGTAAAAGTGTGATCCAGGACACAAGATTGGGAGTCAAGACTTCTAGGTTTTCTTACACTTTCTGACTAATTGTGCAGCTTATTTGATATACCAAATTATGCTTTATACTGCGAGACCCAGTAATACAGTAGCCTTATGAGAAAATACCATTTACTCTCTGCCAGTGATAGAAAAGGCCTGTCTAATAAATGGCAGTCAGTCCCTGTGTGGGTGAATGTGCTTCTCTCAATTAAGAGTTATGATAATAATTAAAGAAGAG
Source organism: Dromas ardeola (assembly GCA_013398915.1). Taxonomy (NCBI): domain Eukaryota; kingdom Metazoa; phylum Chordata; class Aves; order Charadriiformes; family Dromadidae; genus Dromas; species Dromas ardeola. Next base: position 312,644 of record VYZM01000248.1, on the reverse strand, counting down.
TAATACATTCGGCTTCATTCTGCATTCTTTACAGACCCAAGCAGGAGATGTGGATGCCAAAGGAATGCAGGGTTGATCCTCTCCTGGAAGGGCTGGGTGGGGGCTAGTACTGTGATAATTAATATTTGGAAAGTGCTTTCAGGTGTTTGAATGAAAGTCATTACATCCTTTAAGTGCAAGTATTGTTATTTCCTCTTCCTTAATCCTGTGACTAAGCCTCACTTTAAATTGCAGTACAGTATTACATTGTAGGTATGAGGCTAGATTTTCAGCAAGAAAGTAGGCTTTTTTTCAGTAAATAGCTGCAAAATATCCTTACCAGGAGGTGGCTTTTAATTTTGTAGCACAACTCAGAGCGAGAAAAAATATTTTTTGTATCAGCAGTAATGTACTTTATATGTGATTTAGTTAGCATGTTGTATTCTTGCTCTGCTATTTTGAATTTACTTTCTTCTAGCTACCAATTTAAGATACAAAGGGAGCATAGTTTACAATGGCATTTACAAGTGCACCTGGTTTTGTATCCCAAGACCTATCTGAGATATTCATCAGACTGCAAAAGAAAAACAAAATAAAAACAGAGGGTCAAGAACATGACTGTGAAATTTGAAAACTGGGACTTCGCAGGCTGTACTGTTTAAATAGTCAGATTGGGATACGCAGTTTAGTGGTTTAAAGATGCAGTAGTGACAAACTGCCAAAGGAAGAGATCTTTCCAGGTCTGAAAGAATCCAGATATTTTCAGTCTTTGGGGGAACCCTGAAATGGGAAACATGGAGGCCTGGGAAGACGACAGACTGAATGAGAAAGCTGTATGTTGAGGAACATGTAATCATGGTGTTGAGGCTGATAGTACTCATAGCGCGCTGCTTGTTTTGCAATCTTCTGTTACTCCCTGTTGAGAATTATTCTGATTGCACAGAAAATGCGTATCAGCCTTGCTGTTACTGGAGGCTGTTGATGGGGTATGATTTCCTTCTTTGCAGTACAGCGAGGCAGGGAGGTGGCTTCCCTGTCATTTTGATGTTGTAGTGATTTCTTTCTAGGAAGGAAATCTTTCTGCTGCGCAAGGGCAGCCGCTCGCCACCCTGAGCTGACAGACAGGAGAAGAAGGTGGGTTTCTTTTCTGAACACAGACATCTCTGGGTTTCATCCCTTTTCTTTCATAGCCTGACCTTGTGGGAAATCCATTCCACCCAAGCTACCTGCTGCCTCACTACGATTTTAGGAGCCTGTCCTCGAAGGGGACAGATGATATGATCTACTTGGCAAAACCCATTCTTATTTAGTCTTTATACAGCCAGTGCTGTGAAATAGGTGCCTTAGAAGGGCTGCAGAGAGGGATCTGTTCATGTTGCTTATGTGCTTCCCGTCTCCACAAGGCGATCCACTGAGCTTGGTTTGAATTAATGCATCTACCCCTCCACTCTGTGTGCATATGGGGAACCCGAAATGTGGCGCCTCCCCTCATGCTACTCAGGACTTACCCATCTCAGAAGGATGGACACTCTGTGGAGGAGGACTGTAAGGCCATCTTCAGTATAATAGCCTAATAACTGAAGCACTGAGAGACCCGAGGTACTGCTCAGCCAGGGCTGAACCTGTGTGCCAAGAGAACTGATGTGCCATGAGCTAGTCTGTCAGTCCTGAGAACTGTCGAACTGCAGGGTCAGACTTTGGCACTACTTACGATGATTTAAATAATAGTACTGATAACTTACATTTGAAGTAAAGCATTACTTGTGTATCTGTATCAGGATCAATGAGAATGGAGTCTGGTCCACAGAGGTTGGTTAGCTTTGATTAAAAGTGGTTTACCAGTAGTGGCAGTCTCTGTTTTGGAGCCTTTAAGATTATCAGTGAATTGGCAAAGATTTAGGATTTTTACATCCTGTCTGTTTAGAGTAACTGCTGGGAGCTTAAAAAACAGTCAGAGTGCTAGTTCCTGTATACAGCAGAAATCATTACTTTACCCAATATATTACCCTAATCCATTTTGACTCTTATAACAATTATCCTCATAGACAGCAATTGGGGCCTTTTGTAAGACGTAATACAAGCACATATGTGAGCTTCACTACTATGTTCTTATCAAAGTTCCATTGTGTTAACGTGTTCTTGGGGTTTCCTTAGTATTCACACAGAACCCATTCATGCTCTGGCTGCTCCCCCTGCATTGTTTCCTGTTAATGATGCTAAATGCCTTGAGAAATCTGCTTGGAGACTCCTTCCACAGACAACTGTCTGTCTGCATCTTGAAAAAAACAACTCACACAACACATTGACAAAGTACATACAGTACTTGGATCATAATATTAAAAATGTAGAGGAGACAAGCGTATCGCTGCCATGGCATGCGCTCTTGTGTTAACTAACATTCGTAAACTATTTGGAGGAGGCAGAGGTGTATGCAATTTTTAAGGTGCTTCTTTTGCAAACTTCCCATTCAAGTCAGGGATGACCGTTCAAGCATGCAACGATTGTTTTCTCAAGCTTTATATGTAAGTCTGATTGAGATAGATGGACAGGCAGATGGTCTGTCGGTGACATGTGGTACCTCTGGTCAAGTAGATTGAATAGGCAGCCAGGAGATGCATGATAAAATCTTGGGCTTGTTGAAGTCAGTGTCCAGACTCCTAATGAAATCCATTGCCTGGATTTCAACCCTTCACCATCTGCCACTAATGTGATCTACAACTGTTCCTGCGGGTTGGCTATAAGCTTTAGAAGTTGTGCAAATAGCCATGTTTGCACAAACCTTGGGCCCTTTGGGGAAGAAAATCTAGACATGTTCAAGTTAGGCACCAGAAGAACAGAGATTGTACAGTGACTCTTACATAGCAAGAATAGTATTTGAATCGATCTGTGAATATGATAAATTCATTATTTATGTCAGTAAGTTTTGAGCAATCACTGCATGAGTTGGGCTAGACTTGTACAAAGATACATAAAAGATTTTTATTGATACTTCTTTTAATTGTAAAGCAACTTGTATGCCATATAAACAGCATTTTTAGTAGAATTTTTTCTACTAAAAATTCTAAAAGTAGAATTTTTTTCTTGTTTAATCATTTCAGTGGACTATTTCACAACTGGAATATGTGCACCTCTGTACTTTAACCTTCAGCAAATTTTTTGAAGATATACATGGTTTTGAAAATGCCTGAATGATCATGCTTTTTCCACATGTATAACTTCCATTAAGGATATGCTCAGCTGCCGTCGTAGGTATGGTATATTGCTCTCTGAAACAAATTCTTTTTAAGGCAAGTCTCTGTAAAGTAGTGGCTCCATTGAAATTAATTCAATAGCAAGACTCCAGCAGAGTTGGTTGGAGTTAGGATTTTCTCTCCAAATACTTGTAAATGGTGATATATACATTGGAAACCCTTTCTTACTTATGCCAACAAAAAGCCACTGATTATGGTTTTGAGTAAGGGAAAGATTTTGCCCTTTAATCTGCAGCGTATCTTGAGAGAGAAGGTTTTGTGCATCATGCATTTTGTTTAAACTAGATCAAAATTCTGTAGGTGAAGGCAGTCCATTGCACAGAGAGCAACAAAGAGAAATTATGTTATAGTTGAAGTTCGCACATGCACACAAAAACATTTCAAACTTACATACTTAATAATAATTATAATTTTGCTCCAAGCAGAAGTTACTTAATCTTTTTCATAGCTCATTTCAGGAAGTAGAAAGTCTGAGAGCCTCTGCAGGCAAACCAGATGCCATTGGTTTCCAAGAAAGAGATTATTAATCCTATACTTCTAGATCACTAAGAAAGCTATTTAAGGGAGAAGTTAGAGCCATCATGATCTTTTTTGCATAATTATAAATCATTGTGGTTTGCTTTGCATGATTAAAATTTCAAATAGTTAATTAAGTAATGTCCCAGAGCAAACTTTGTACATTGCAAAGCTCTGTACACCCTTCTTTACGCCCCCAAAAGACATTATTTTGAGTGCGTAATAACTGGGAGGCAGAACTCTATTGATTTATTTAACTTCCTCATTTTTTGTTGACTTGTTAGTTTTCATAAAAGTTTTTAGTGGCCTTATAATAAAATCCCAGGGGAGGCTTTCTGTCCTTCCTTTTGCACTTTTGCGATGTGAGCATTCCAGATGCTTTGCACAAGTAAAAGGCAGGAGTGAACTGTAGCTGCATCCATTCTCAGTTTGTCTTCTCCAGGTCGATGTTTGAATACTTAGCTTGCCCACTCTCCTCATTCAGGGCTACATAAATGTCATGGATAGACACTTTGAAAAAGTTCTCATTTTGAGTAATTTGAGCATGATAAGGCAGCTGGAAAAATGAAAAGGGAATTTACTTAATTAAAAAATGTCTGACTGGATTTATTTGGAAGCTATCCAACAAAGTAAACATCTGGTCCAAGTCTAAATCTGAGAAATTTCAGGTAACCTTTGAGAAGGTCTTACAGCAAGGAGTAGAAGATGGGCAAAAAGCATGAACATAGAGCCCAAGTCTCTATAAGACTTGGAGCAAAGGGGAAGTGTCACCTCTGGGTTCTTGGGTTGAATCTGACCTCACCAGCTGTCAGCACAGTCGTGTCCCCTGTGCTGGTATTAGTTTCCATTGTAGAGTGAGAGAGTGCCTAAGTTATCCATCTCTTATTTTATATGGCTGTGTGGGGTCAGTCATAGCTCCTCTGCCTCTTGAAGTCTAGGAAATTGAAAGGAGAAATATTTTTTCCTCTTTCGGAAACAGAAGTGGTGCGGAAAGCTCTTTTGTTTACAGCAGTTCTGCTCTGTATCTCAAGGTTCATGGTAGTTGTTCAAGTACCTGGGTTGGCTTTGGAAAGATAGTTCAGGAGGTTGCATCTCTCCTCCTTCCAGTTTTCCCTGTCGCGTTCCTTTTTTGGTTGCTAGCGCTCAGGCCGACACCGGGGGATCTTCTAGTGACTGATTTTTATGGTTGTCTTGCTCTATCAGGGAGGGAATAGCCAGACCCCAGGGCCAAAAGCCATGTCATCTTGAGGACAAGGACAGAATCATGGGAAGTCTGAAGGCAGTTCAAAATCACTTCATTCCCTTCATATCCTGTCTTAAGCTGTACGTTTGATTTTGCACTTCCAGAAAGTGCAGGAAAGCATTGGACTCACAGTGTATGATTTAAACTGCTGCTGACATCAAGCTTGGCCCACGCAGCACTAGCACCAAGGCTGAGTTTGGGTGGCAACACATCAGCACCACGAATGACTTACGAATGAAGCAGAAATTTTTAAGGTGCATTTTCATACTTGGCTCGAGTGAAAAGTGGAGAATATTATTTATGCAGATGGAAATGTCTGTGCCCAGTGAGGTGCAGTGTTGTCTTTGCTAATCTCAGATATATTTGTATTTGAGTGTGGATTTTCTCCTTCGCACAGAGGTTCTCCTTCTAATCGGTCTGTCAATGAAGTCATAACCCCACAATTGACATCATAGTCTGTAATCATGGAAACTATTGCGTTCTCACAAATTCAGTTTTATAGCAGTCTCTGAACGATGGGAAAATGAGCTGTAAGAGAGGAAGTTGCTGTTTAAACTCAAATATCTTTAGTAATTATCAGAAATAGAGAAAGTATTAAGACATAGTTCTGTAGGGCCAAATTGATTCTTGGTGTAGTACTGCTGAAGGCACTTCAGTTACCCCAGGGAGGAACTTACCCCCTGCGTCTGGAATGACTTGATGGCAAACATGTGAAGAGGAAGTGAATTTATGCTCCAGTTTAATATATTGGAAAGTTTTCCCTCGTCTGAAAGTCTGTCTTTATCTCTGAATTTCCTGGCTTTTGTGGATTTATATTAGATCCTTAATGTTATTTCAATGTATTTTTTTCTGGTGTTTGATATCTTTTGAGTTGTTTTTACTGGGGATATAATATGTATCTTTAATGAAAGTAGACGCATTCTTCCATTGAGGAGGTCACAAAGCTTTCATGAACACTGTGTAGCTACCAAGTGCAAGGCGACTCCTTATTTCAGATCTGTGGTTGTTGCCTGTGTAGCTAAAGCATTCATTTCAATGAGAAGATGCAAATAGTTCTTAAAGAGCATTTTAGCGTCTATTTTCCGAAGTTAAATATTATTGTCATTTTTATTTTTTTACAACAGAATTACGTCTCCGACTCTATATGCAGAGTGCTTGTAACCTCTTAAAATTAATGACCCACAGTATAAATAGAACATCAATACATTATGCTTGTCAAAAACTTGAAAAAGAGTGATTTTTAAGACACGTGGAAAGATGAGCAAATTAAAGATAAGCAATTACGTGCTGTACCTGTGTGCAAGTAGCTCACCCTTATTCTGCATCAGCATTCCCCATTCTAAGGCTGCTGGGAGGCACAGATTATGTGCAAAGTCAGGCCATGGGGAGTGGAGGCGTTTGAGGATGCGAGTAAATGGAGAGCGTCATTTGTGCACTAGCCAAATTCCTAGCAGAAAGAGAACTCAATTCTTCTCCACTTGCCCAAATCTGCTGGGTCCCCAGTTACCTAATGGTGTAAGGGGACAAAGGGCAATGGTCACAAGTTTCGGCAAGGGAAATTCCCATGGAAAAAGGAAAAAATTTCCACAGTGGAAGAAGATAAGCATGGGACACAGTCTGCAGGGAGGCTGGGGAATCTCCCTCAAAGATTTCCAAAAGTCAACCAGAGAAAGCCCAGACCAACCTGATCTAACTTCCAATTTAAAAGTTAGCCCAGTTTTGAGCAGGAGGTCGGACTAGATAAGCTCTAGGCACTTTACAAACCAAATTTTTGGTGGTTTTATGCTACACCTGTCAATGTACTTGAGCCCATTGTATCGTTAATCTTTTAATGACTGGGAATGTCATCCAGGTGAGTAAGTTGATAATAGGGCCAAATTTATGCACAAATTCTTAGTTGATCTGTTGGGGATACATTAGGTTTAAGGATCTTCCATTAGGTTTTTATGGAAGTGTTTAGTAAAATACTAAACTTGGTCAATGTAAAGCCATTCCGGTGCATAAAAGGAGAATAGCTCTGTGCTGGGTTCCTCCCCATCAAGCACAGGCCTGTCATAAGCCTGTCAGCTTTGCTGTCAGTCTCTATTTTACTCAGTTTTACCTGGGTGGGGAAGGAGAAAAAGGGTTTGAGAACGGCCAGAGCATGCTAGGGCAGCTTCTTTTGCCAAGCAGCTGGATAGAGTAATTTGTTGTGGAGCTGACCAGCTTTCGTGGTGTTCTTCTTGATTTACAGTAGTGAAACGACAGGTATTTGAGTCCTGACTACTTAGAGGTTTTCTTTTGGGGCAGATCAAGCCTGGAATGAATATTAGAGTTGCCCCAGCTTTACTTCAGCTGCCCACATGCTCAGCAGTAAGGGAAGGAAGGAGGACAGAGAGCCCTGGTTCTGGAAAGTCGTTGTGGGAGCCAGATGGCATCCCAGCACTGCATGTGCTCTTTGCTTTTCAGAGGAAGAGATTTTTCCCCATCATGAAGTGGATTTTTAACCATTGTACAAAGAATCTGCTGCTCTTTATCTGAAATCATGCAACAAAGGTAAAAGACAACTTTATCTGTATTTCTTTTGCGTCACCTAGAAGAGCAGAGCTGGAGGACCAAAATCTATCCAAGCGCCCTGTGCTTGTTCCCGTGGCTTGGGAAAGTGGGAGAAATAGTAAGGATCTGTGCCTGTAACACGACCAGCCATAAAGGTATTAGATACCTTATGGTATTCTTGTTCCTTTATTATTGCATTTGCTGTTCAGGTATCCCATGTCCATGCAGAGACAGACTACACATCTGTGTCTGTTACGCAAGGGAGGGGAAGGTAGTCATTGCTTCAGGGGAGTGGGAATCGGAATGGTTAGACACTAAGCCTGGAGATCCAGGAACCACTGGGGATGCAATCAAGGCATGGTTGGCTCTGGGATCCCGGTTGGCAACAACACTCAAGGCCTGTAGGGTGGAAGTGCTCCTGCCTGCATGGGCTGCACGTCCCGTGCTGGCTGTGCAGAGCCACAGCCTCCCTCCTCCGCTCTGGCCTCACTTGCCAGCTACAACCCACCGACAGATTTGCCACACGTCTGCTTCAGATGGCTACTGCCAGGCACAGAGAAGAGAGGCCGCAGTGGTCACTGAGCTGCAGGGAAAGGTCCTCACTCAGAGACAGACCCCGTCAGGCAAACACTTCAGCTGCAGGCTGCGCTGCCACCCTGACCCCACAGCTGGCCAGCCTTGTCCCTGTTGTGGGACTCCTGCGGCACCCATGTCTCCTGTCAAAGTGAGGGAGTTTGCAAGTCTGAGCATCCCGTGGCGCAGATGCATGAGCAGCAGTTATTCTGTTGGATGGCGCAGCAGGTAGGAGCCATGAGGGGTTAGTTTTAATTAGTTTGATCTGAAGTCCATTGAGAAGCTTATTTTTATCACTATGACAAATGCATCATTTTCCAGGAGGAGAAAAAAGCCCTATGTTAGCCACAGAGTACTTATTTTCTGCTGTGTTGAGAAGGGAAGAGAAGCACAAGGTTAACAGTAGTTTGAATGTAAGGTCCTGTGTAGTATCTTATCAAGATGCAGTAAATATATTCACTATCCATAGACTTCTCTGAACATCGCTCCTGGACCAAAAATCATGAGGGAAATTCTATCCATGGTCTGTGATAGCACTGTGTGAACATATGTCATAGATCAGGTTTGAGGGAAAGTTTTTGTTTCCTTTCTTTTTTATTATTTCTGTGAATAGTTGCAGGAAAACAGACATTTTGTTTTTTAGGAGTTCATCTGCTCAACCTGTTTATGCCTTACTTGCAGTTTTACTAATCCTTTTTTTTTTGTGACATCATAATCATTTCCACAGCAACCGATTGTGAGGTTGCAAACAAAGGATTATGACTTCAGGTGCAGAATGAACAGACAAAGAAACCGGGTTTTCAGGCAAATGACCTAATTAATAAAGAATGAGGGAGGAGGGGCAAAACCCCCGAACACATGATGTACAGTACCGACAGAGGTGATTCAAGCTGAACAGTTGTTAGGATTTCCTGTGAGGTTATAGCATTATTTGAAGGCAATAAAATTACATGAATCTGTCAGAAATGTTTTTTTCACATCTCTATTAGAAACGCTGAAGTTGCTATTTAAAGCTGCAGTGTTTGTCAGAAACAAGTCACCTCCTGGCTTGTGTCTTGTTTCAAAACAACACAAACCCCCAAGGTATAACTATTATTTAAAAAGACACTACTGGTTCCTCAGGGACTTCATTGCGAGTGTGATCCACGTGTAGCTGACAGCCATGATGAGTTTCTTGCAAAAGCTTTCTCCTGTTGTCAGCAACAGACATTTCTGATGAACTTCATCGCATTCACTGTTGGAGTGACACGGTGAAAGGATTTTGGCAGGAATAATCTTACTTTTGACGCCAGAAGTTCCCAGATCTTTTTTGATATTGTTTTCTACTTCCAGCGTCACTTTTGGGTTTATGGCTTTTCTTTCATTTCTGCTGCTTAGTTGCCAACAGGCTTATAAACCCCACCTGAAGGAGTCATGACACTCCTCAAGGTTCAGGAATTACGTCTTACGTCCTCACCAAGGGGGTAGATTTTTAATTCCTCCCCCCCATACATTGGAGTCGTTAGTGTAAACAAGACAGTAGATGCAGGAGTGAGTCCATAACAACCAAGTAGTTTCTGTGGCCATCCTTTTGTGGTTGAATCCCTGTAGTCCTTCTTCATCTTCCTGGAGCATGTTGCTGGGAAAGTTTACAAATCCCAGCAGCTCTGGGAGCCTGTTTCTTACACGTCTTTCTGGCTGCTAACTGAGATGGACGTCTGTCCGTGCCCGTGCTTTGGCCTGGGTTTGGGGCTCTGTGCAGAGTTCACGGTCCTGATTCACTTCAGACTGGTAATGGCCACCCTGCAACCACTTTCTCTCCTTATGGCAACGATCTTCTACCCCTCCCCCCTCTCCCTGGGCATCTTTACAAAAAAGCACCTGGAAAGGGGCAGCAAGTTTATGGAGACTTTGTTAAAAGGGCAGCATATCCTGGTGGAGCTTTCTTCTCTCCACATTCATTCTTCAGCTTCTTCCCGTATCAGATTCATAGTCATGGATATGTCATTAAAGTTGATGAGCTATGGTAGGTCTTGCCTTATTTAATTGCGGTTGTGTTCTTCAGACACCTTTGTCTTACTCTCATTTCCCTCTTCTGATAACGACAGGAGGGGTTTCTGTGTGGGCCAGTCATTCTAGCTCTAAATGCTTTCCAAATTTCCTTTCCCCTTTAGTTTCCCACGGGCGCTATTTCTTAGTTTCTCAGAAATATTTCCCCTAGGATTTGTCTTTTTTTTCCTAGCATTTCAAAGTTTGGACAGGGACTGTCCACTTCCTGGAGTTTTAATAATTACATCCTCTGTGCCCAGCCATGGCCTGTTAATGGAGTCATATGCACTGGGTTTCATACAGGAATTTTCTGTTTGCTGCTCCCAAGACAGCAGAAATGTTTCTCACAACTGGTATTGGAGTAAGAACAACAAATGCATAGGGCTTTTCCTGGGCAGCGGGACTGGCTGGGAGGGGTTGCTCACTCCTGATTTATCCATCCTGAGGAAATGGCCGGTGTGAGTTTGCTCTTTGTTTTGATGAGCTGAGAAGAGGTAGAGCAGCCCCTTCTGGGGGGCAGGGCCTTTTGTGCAGACCGTTTTCATTAGATTTCTTGTGTAACCTTTATAACTGTTTGTCAGGTTGGTACCTTTCCCCTTTTGAACGTTTGGCATTATTAGCAACTCTGACCCCAGTGGAGTTTCTTCTGGTTCTTGAAAATTAAGGTTGTATAATGGTAAATGTACTTGTCAGAAGGAGTTTTTAGGGTTGTTGCAGTGGTATTGACATCTTTTCAGGGATGTGGATTATTTTCAGGCCCTGTGGGTAATATTTACCTAACTAGGGTAGATATACAATTGAGGTGATTAACCACTTTTCCTCATTGAGTTGAGATGAGGCGTGATCAACCATCCCTTGAGCTGCCTCTGTGGTCCAAATACAAAGCCACGCCATGAAGAAATTAGGAAGAAGTTCTTTACAATGAGGGTGGTGAAACCCTGGAACAGGTTGCCCAGAGAGGTGGTGGAGGCCCCATCCCTGGAGGTATTCAAGGCCAGGCTTGATGAGGCTCTGAGCAACCTGGTCTAGTTGAAGATGTCCCTGCTTACTGCAGGGGCGTTGGACTAGATGACCTTTAAAGGTCCCTTCCAACCCAACACATTCTACACATTCTGTTCGATGGAATGAGAGGACTAGCTGTAAGGTTCGTGTCTGATTCCTCTTTCCCCTGTTGCCTATCTCGTTTTCCCTTTTTTCACCCTGGGACACGTCTTCCAGCCTGCTGCAGGTTGCTGTAGGCACCTCTTTCCAATTCCCTTTCACCTAAGGAAACGTGATGCATGGAAATGTTGTTCTTGGAGATATTTACCGTGGTAGGCACTGCTTTCCCTGGGCCTTGTAGGTAAAAGAGCAAATCCTTCAGCTTTGTGAGGAAATGTGCAGATACCAACAGGTAGTGTCTGCTGAGGCATTTGCATACCAGAAAGGAATAACAAGAGGAAAAGTAACCTCATTGCATTTATTGGGTAGCTAGAAAATCTGTGGCTGCCGATGGATAAGTGCAAACATATATATGCTCTTCACATTCCCAGTCTGTGCACGCACCCGCAGCACTCCGAAATCCTGCTTGCCATCGTTGCAGAGTCATTCACCTTTATACGAACAGAGCCCATATTTCCGCCGTGATGTGGGTGGTTATTTTCGTCTCAGTTTCACAGTAACTGTACCTGGAATGATTACACACGAGCAGCAATGCGAAACATCTGAATGCAAATGACAGTGATGAGTGGCGTAGGCTGGAATCCTCCGTACCCACACCTCCGCCGCAGCCCTGCTGCCAGTCGGGGCTTCCCGCAGCTGGGAGCGCTTAACTCACAGGCTCCAAGTAAGTAGCTTCTATTTCATTTTGAGCACCATAACGTCTCTGCTAAAAAAGAAACCGACTTTCCGGCAGCTTGTGGAGCTAGGGTTGGAGACAAACACATTCACTCAAGAGGTTTAAAGGTTAAAAAATTGAGATTAGTCTCACGGTTTGGGTTTGATTTTTTTCCCCTGCCCCTCCTTAGCTGCTTCTTTTTCTTAAATGAGTATTTTATTTCATTAGCCTTGGTGAAGAGTACCTCCAGAGGCGAGTGGGAAGGCATTTTAGTGTTTGTTGTGTTAAATATTCTTCAGATGTTACATATGTAAAACCCCCATGGCCGTTGAGTACATTGTAGTATATTTACGTAAGTTACAAAAATACTTGAGGACCTGCGGTCATTTTGTAACACCTGAGCAATGCCTTCATTTGTTTGATGGAGACTTCAGGAGGCTGTGAGTGGCTGTTGTGGGGAGTCATGTAATGATCACTGAGACCTCGTTTGATCAGAATGAGATGGTGAATGAGAATTGAGAAAGAGAGAACCTGTGTGGGAATTGGATGCCATCTGAGAAAGATCAGGTAGACCGGTATGTGGTCCTTAGAAGTGCCTGTATTTGAGCCATTCTGCTATATACATATACACACAGAAACACCTACATATTTTTAAACTGAAGAAATTCCAAGGCACAAAAGCTTACATTGTAAATAATAGAAATTGAAAATATTGATAGAACATAGAAATAGAAAATACTAAATTGTACAGAAAATGAAATTGTATGGAAATTGAAAATACTAAATTGTATAGAAAATAAAATAATTTTGCTGTTAGAACTTTTCAATCCTAATGTTTGTAAGCCTGAGAGATTCAAAATTCAGGTTATATTTGGATAAAAACCCACAAACAACCTGAAGCCCCACCATTTGCTATTTCCCAAAGCTTGGAAAATATGCAAAGGCTTACTTCAGGTCGATCAACTTTATCTCCTCCTGATGTTCTGTTCCTCACAACTAGGATTTTAGTGGCAAGCTCTCCTGTAGAGATGCTGCAGTAGTGACCCTTAATAATAAAACTGTATTTTTAATGTTACCTTTCATTAGAGCTCTGGTAGACATCAACGAGGACAAAATTTTAACCGACCCGGTGAAATCACTTGGTTTCTTTTCTCTTCTAACTTGTGTTTTTTACTTCATCCTCAAATAGCTTGACTTGGAATTCTAAATGTGTACCATGCTATCATTCGAAGAGAGCTGGTCAACCTTCCTGACTCCCATTTCAACTGATGGGTGAAGTTTTATCTGGAGTCACTTTGGCAGGTCCTGTTTATGCCCCGTAGTGTGGGGGACGTCCTCAGGTCTGGAGACGGAGTTGTCCTGGGGTCAAGTTCAGCACGCCAGTTGTGAGGGGGGCATCACTGCTTTGTAACCTGGTGGTGGCAAAGTTACTCAATTTCATATTGCCCTGGAAAAAAAGGAGCCCATCTTGCTCCTCAAGTCACACACAATGCAACAGCGTTTATCAACAATTATTTCTATGTCCTTACTCACAAAAATATCGTATCTCTAAATAGAAAATGATGTGATACAAATCCTTACAATATGGAATAATATATATGGAATAAATAATACGGAGTGCTACGTACAGAGTATAAAAAATGTATGGAATACGCTAAGAGCAGTGTTTAATGATTTGGCAGTCTTACTCTCCGTGCATAGAGCTGGGGCTGCATTTAATGTGGCGTGTCCTACATGTGGCATTCAGCTCCCTGTGACTTTTCCATTAAGTTCACTGACATGTGCGCTGGTTTTCTTGAAGTGCTTAGGAAAAGGAAGTTTTGCAGCAACTAATCTCTTTCAGGAAAACAGTGATAATGTAGCACTTTACAAAATAAATACGAAAGGTAAATGTTTGGCGGGGTTAGTGAGAAGAGTTAAGGTTAGGCAGATAATCAGAATTGAGCAATCCTGTCTTTTATTTATTTGCATGCTTGTAGTGCTAATTGCCGCCTCAGTTTTGATTTTAAAAATTGCAAGTTGATATGCTGCTTTAAAAGGCATCAACTTATCTTACCGAGCAAATGAGCAATGATACACTTTAAAGAATACTTGTTAAAGAGTCATTTCCTAGTACCACAAACCGAGGAAGTAATTTTAAATGAGTAACTAGTCAATTTAATAAGTCAGCTAATGTACTCTTTAAAGGAATGGAAATAATTTAATATCAAACTAAAATATTTGATAAAGAACCTATTGTACCTTCATCTGTTAGGCTCGACTCAAGTATTTAAAATCTGTGGAAGTGTTTTCTGTGACTTTAGTGCGGGTTATTCAGATTTTTACAAATACATTAAGCAATTAGACTTGGTTGATTCTTTACAGTACGGTTTTTACAGGAGATTATGCAGATAGATGGTAATTTTGACCTTTATTAACATTGCCTTCTGTGGTGGTCAGTGGAGATTTGTGAATAGTAATGAGGTGCTGATGTAAAATTGTCAGTTTGCTATTAGTACCAAAATGGCTCTTTAGGACTAGAACGCAGTTAGCAAAGCTAAGCAATAAAAGCTGTTTGTTCAGCTAAAGTCCAAAACTTTGATTTTAATATGCTTGTCTCTTAGGTTGAGTTGCAAAATGTTTTTGTGTTTCAAAGATGACAGGCTGTTTTGCAGGAAGAGCATTTTCCTTCGCTTGGACTTCCAAGTATTTCTCCCATCTATTTGTAAGTGAGTTTTGTAGGTCAGACAGGAGAAGTATTGCCGAGTTGTCTTAGCCTGCTGAGGTTAAAATCACCTTCTTCACATAGCAGTAACTGAATTTTATGGCTTTTAAAAATTTTCTTTTTAGGTATTAAAACCCATCATAGCAACAGTAATAGATGCACTAGTAGCAATGAGTCGTAAAATGAATGCAGAAAACTCCCAATGGATATGTAGCTGGTTTTCACTACTTTTTTTCAGTGATTTTTGCTATTCTCTTCCCTAGGAAGGAATTTTGCACATGTTAAATGATCAGGTCTGAAAATTCACTTTCATAGAAAAGTCATTAATGATTGATTATAGTAGAAATTGATACGGCTATAGAGTTTGTTTCTTTAGCTATTTTTCTAAAAGAGGTAGGAAATAACAGAAAAATCTCTTCTCTACAAAGGATCTTGTAAAATGCAGTAGCAAAGAAATAACAGAAAAATCTCTTCTCTACAAAGGATCTTGTAAAATGCAGTAGCAAAGATACAGTGATGAAGTATTGCTAGGATTTGGGGTTTTTTCCCCCCTTTTTGCTGCTATTGATATTTTTTGAACAGTAATGAAATTCGTAATTCAAATATTTTTGTAATTAAAGTACTTTTTTCCATCAGGGGCTTGAGAGTCAATATGCAGAACAGTGTGTGAAATGCTTACAGCTTTATTCTATGAAAACTGTTAGCAGACGTTCAGCACTTCGTCACATTTAATATAAAGATGAACAAGGACGCAATAAAAACTAAAAGATGAAGTGGATGTAATAGGAAAAACTGAACAAAGGAAAATTTAAATTGAGTATCAGAAATATTTCCAAAAAACTGAAATGTAGTAGGCCACGGAGCAGACTCCTCAGGGTTGTACTGGAAACCCCATTGCTTTGAGACGCTTGAAGGAGAGCTACCAACCGCAATGAAGTTGGAGTTAAGCTCAGCTGTGCCTGCTGATACTGAGCTGTGGTCAGCAGAGATCACAGCAAGTTTAGCTGCTTAATTTCCTCGCTGCCTTTTGCTGCTCTGGTGGAATCCAACCCACCCGTCTCAGATGCTCACCCAGAAGCATGCCAGGTTGCTGTGTTGGTGCCCCAGGTACAGTCACTCCCGTGTCTTCTTAGTCTAGGAAGGTTTTCACAGCAGTGTTTCTCAAGGTCTGCCTGAGTCTCTCCCACTGCTACGACTTTTCACAGATGTGAAGCCAGATGGCCTCTGCAGCCACGGATTGCCCTTACTCTTTCTCAGGTTCATATTGTCCCAGAGGGACAATCCTGACAGCAGTACCATATTCTCATTCACCCCTAGAGACGTATGGTCTGTGAAAGCAAAAGGTGTCTTAAGATGCCCTGGCTTATAGAGACCTAGGCAAAATAATGAATGTTCTTGTGCATTTCCCTGCCTCAGTTTCTTTGTAAGTTTATGAGGAAAGAGCAAAATCATGTGAGAAGTCTGTGACTTCCTTTCTGATGCTTTTGTTTTCTTATGATCCATGGAGTCACTTTCTTCTTGGCAGTGAATTTCCATCTTCCTCAGCTAGTTCAGCCGTGAGACACGTTTCCCTCTTAGGAAAGCATGCATCTCTTTCCTGCTAAAGCCTCTTGTTCGCATGAGTACTGTTCCTGTCTGCCTTACCTTCTTATTTTTAAAAGCTTTTCCTAAAACCTAGCTTCACTGTCCTGCTTTTTCTTTAGACCCTGGATTTCTTCTCAGAAGTTGGAAAAAATCTGGTTGAGAAGAGGTAGAATAAGAAAGAGCGTCTGACTGATTGTGGACAAGTCAGAAAAGCCCAGTGGGACTGAGCATGCACAAAAAGAAAAGGGACAAACAAGAACATGAGCAAGACAGGCTGAAAGGGCTAGTAAAGAAGGATTCATACTCTTCAGACAATCAAAAACCTGAGGATAATGTATAAAAGTAATCTGTGTCACACTTGGGATGGCAGAGGCACAGCAACTCCCTGTGTCTTTAATTAGGAGACGCAGCCATGTTGTGTGAAGATGGGGTGACAAAACAGGATTGAGTGGCAGAGATTTAGTGTGAGAAAGAGGAAAAGAGAAAATGCAGGGGTAGTGTAGAAGAGGCGTCACAGAAAGCAAAAGAGCAAAAAGAGAGGGTGGATGAAAGGGAAACAGACACTCAGGACAAATGGAAAGAAAGATAGGCCGTAATCTACTGTACAACATGAAAGAAAGGAAAAGTGGAGCAAAGCCAGAGAGGGTAAGAAAAAGCAAGAGATTACATTGCATTATAAAAAAAAAAGCATTAGAAAGTCAGTGGGCTTTCCTGCAGTGAGTGGACTAGATGAGGAGTCTTTCGCAGCCCAGACTTTTGTGGTTCTGTGACATTAAAGCAGGAGAATGAGGGAGGGGAGCTCAGAGAAGGGACAGAGAAAATAGGGGTTTGAGTGCAATAAAAAAAGACAAAACTCCAGAGGAAACCTCGGAGTTTATGAGTACAATAAACTCACAAAATTCTGAGTTTATACTTGCATATTTAAATGGAGAGTCAGTGAAGCTATCCGCTGATTAAGATGTTATTCATTTGGGAATGGGTACTAAGCAGTCCTGAAGACAATGCTCACAGGCTGATCAGGAGCTCAATGTGGTCAGCAGAACTGTCCCGCTCTAGGTTGGCTTGTTTCCAGAGTCTCCAGACCACTCAGCCTGAAAGGCAAATGCACAACTTTTGCCATTACAATTTGGCAAGTCTTTCTGAAGCAAAGGAAATAGTCATGAGGGTGTTTTGCCCACTGACCTGCCCTCTGACTAAAACGGTGGTGTAGGAGGAGAACTCTTATATAAGAGCGATGAGACAGAATATTTCTGCTATTAGTGTCCGTGGTTAAGGGGAAAAGGAAATAACACAGCACTGGTTCAAGCATCGTCACCCAGCAAACTCTGCACACTAATATTCACTCAAGGAGTATTTAGATAGCATTCCTATCTTAGGTACTCAATGCTACAACATACTTACGTCCCTTAATAATACCAGCTAGAAAGGCAGCTACCACTAACAGTCCAGATACTGTTTTTCAGTTTCTCTTTGTTTCCTTCCGTTTCAGTAAAGATGGGTTGATTCTTTGTAATGGGTTTAACCCTAATGGGTAGCAGATAACCAGCAACTGTAAGCAAGTTTAAGTCTCTGTAACTAATCAGCAGTTGCTAAAATGCTGACATTCCTTGACCATATCTGGTGTGCTGTGAGTTTCCAACTTCATTTGATCAGTAAGTTACTCTTCATAGTCTTTCTGGAAAGAGAACTGTATCTGTATTTTCACATCCAGGCTCTCCGCCCACTTGTGCCATATGTTCCACTTAAAGTTCCAGGACAGGAAGTATAGTAGAGATACCTTTCACTTGTACATCTAATGACAATTAAGTGCTTTACATTGAGTCAGATTTTCAGTTTCCCAGTTCCAGCATTCCGCAGATGGGACTTGCAGTTAAAGAAGTGGGGAGTTAAAGGGGCTTTGCCTCTGTACTCGAGTGATGATTTTGTCTTTTTCGTTCGTTATTATCCAAGGCAAAAACAGGCAAAATGCTTTTGATCTGTTGTGGATTTTTATGCCCATGGGAGGATTATCTAGACACAGTGTAATGTTTTTGGAGAATCTAGGGGCCTGTGTTACTGTGACCTACTCTTGTGCAAGGGTGCTAAGCTACAGGGGTTGTGAGTGAGTGGAGTTAGAGAAGGGTTTGCACAAGATTTCTTAGCTGCAGCAAGCTGCAATAGCTCCACCAAGTTATTACATTTTATACTAATGGAGGATTCCAGCATGCCGCGCTCACTATTTGAAAACATTTTTTTTAAGTTGGAATAAATCCTCAGAAAAGGGAAGAGCAACAACGCTGTGGTCTACCAGGTAGATGTAGTAGGTGCTGCCAGCAGGGTCACTAGTCAGCTCCCATAATCAAACCTCATATTTTTAAGGAGCCTTGATGTCAGTGGAAGGCATTAGGCTGTGTACAGCCCAAATATCCTGTAGAAGGATGACTGTATTTGACTATGTGTGTCTATATATCTGACTTACATGACTATATAGGTCTACCTTGCATGCTGTTAGCCTTTTATTCTTTTGATCTACAGAAGGTAAAGACCTGAGGATGTTAGACCAATTGAAATTGCCAGAAGTTGAAAGGGAATAACTCAGAGCAGCATTTGTACCAGACTCATTATTTTCATACCTCGTGTAGTTAGAAGGGGGGGAGGCTTCACTTTTATTACACAGGTATACAGGCAAGAGACACCGTGCAGTGAAGTACAAACAGGCAAACAGATCTTAGGTGCATTTGCCCAACTTTTTTTTAGGTTTAACAATTTGTCCATAATAACTAAGAAAAGGTTTGAAAAGGCCAAGCATAAAGTAGTACTTGTCACCGCGTAACATTTACAGCTTCACTAAACGTAGCCAATATCTAACAATTATGAACCCAGCCTTTGCCACTTTAGGCATGACACCTCTAGCTGTATTTTAGTGCTGCTGGGGATGCTTTTATCTACAATTAAAAACACATTTCTAATCTGTTTTTAAAAAATGGCCTTCCTTTTTTTGCCTGCAGATTTGCTTCAGGAAATAATTGTGGTTGCCATTTATGGTACTTAGAACACTAACTACCTGATCACATCTACAAATTAGGCAATTAGACATCTAAGAACTAGAAAATGAACCTGTGAAATAATCCTCACAGGTATTTCTGGAAGCAAAATTCCAACCAAAGAATTAATGAGGTCAGGCCCTTTCAATAACAGCAAAAAGCCCAGCACCTTTAAATTAGTTTTCTCACAAAATTGTTATTGCCGCAGTTTTTGTTAGGTGAATGATGATACAAATATTTGATTAATCTGGAAAAGCAATGACCTAAAGCGGTGATTAATAGCATTGACAAAAGCAATACATGTGTAGAATATAAATATCTTAATGAAACTAAAGGTATTAATTAAAGGTGCTGGATAAATGGCCGCTGAAATAGTATTCTGCATGCAAATAAAAACTTGGTCATAGCCGGAAGAATTGCAGGTTGGCCCACACTGCTCCACCGGTTTGCCTAAAGCTTAGATTTAAATACAGGCTCCAGAGTCTTTTCGCTGAAATCCTCACAAACGTATCTTTGAACGAAGGAATAGTATTCATGAGGAGCTGAAACTGATGCCACAGACTCATTTAATGTAAGCTGATCAGCCAGTGTTTAAAGTCCAGCAATACTCACTGTTGGGTCGGTTCATGATTCCAGAGTAAAGAGCGTTTTATTGGTCCTTGGGAAAAGGAACCTCAAATTATCCTGCATAAAAATAGCATATATAAAATCCATACAGTCATAGTCATGGCAAGATTTCCTACTGAATCATCCTTGTTCTTCTGCTTCGCTGTAAGTTCTCCACAGTCATATCTGAGCTCATAAGGAAGAACAACATAACACTGAGGTTAAAAGGGAATTAAAAGGAAGAGTCAACAGGGTGAAATGACTTTCACTCAGGAGGAGGACTGCTTACAGACATCTTAAGTGTTCAAAGTATGTATATACCAGCTATCAAAAATACTTTTGAAGGATTATGAAAAGGCTGCCATTTTTAAGGAGATGAGTAGAGAGGACAATTTTAAATAAATAGTCTTTAAGAAGTAAAAGTCATGTCCAAATGAAGGAGAAAGGAAGATATGTTTATGTTAAACATCAAACATGTTAAATGGGAAGCATTGATGAAGCAGGCCTAAAAAGGTGCTGAGGAACAGCCTGTTAAAGGCTTAGAAGTGCTAATAAAAACACTTTCCAGCATGCTGGAAACAGGAGGTCATTGAAGAGTCTGTAGAGGCAATGAATCTTGAACAAGTAAAGGAGAGCTCGAGTAAGGCAAGGCCACAGGAATGGTTAGATACGAATTCTAGGCACCTTAGAAGCATTTAAGAAGTTTTTCACACCGGAACCTTTCTTTACAGGGAATGATTTTGGGGAGCTGTTTAATGTTGAATCTAACGTTGAAATGCAGGTGAAGGAGTTTTCAAACAGATTAATAAATTAGTAGTGGCAAAGTGTCAGGACCAAATGCTGTTCTCCGAAGAAATCAGATCAAGCTGAAATATGAAATTTCCAAACTTCCTACAGCAGAGCCCTAGCTGCAGGGCACAGAGTAGGTGGCTCAGCACCAGAGAAGATGGTGGCAACCATTCTGACACCGAGAGAGCTCCTGGAACTGCAGGCTAGAAGGTCTGATCACCACACCAGGCAAATAGATACAAGCGATGAAAAAGAATAAAATTGTAGAGACTCGGGTAAGTATAATATTGATAGGAAAAATAAGTAAAAAAAGTAAGAAAAGCAATAAGCTTTTTTAGAAAGGAATTGTGTATCATGAACCTGTTGGAATTCTCTGAAAGAAAACTGGTGTGTGGCTAGGGGTGCTTCAATCAGTGGGATGTGTCTGGTTTTCCAGTTTTTTTCAATGTTATTCATTGAGTGCTTTAAAGGAATGAAATGGTCAGGTTATGAGAGAGAAGGCCCCCTTCTCGGCTACTTTGACAACGGAAGGGAGATACCAGTATACTTCCAGCAATTTGACCTAACCCACTCAAAATTCATGATTTTGAAACTGTAGTTGTGTGAAGTTATGACTTGGTGATGATAAAAATTAATTAGGCAGTTAATACTAAAATGGATTGTAAGCAGTTGAAGAAGGAACACATGGTACTGAATGGCTTGACGATAGGAATGCAATGCCCGGCAACACTTTGTGTTGCTGTGTTCAAGGTAATGAGAAGCAGCTCTGCCTTTGCAAAGGTCAGCTCTGAGTTAGTTATTTCCAAATAGGAAAGAGAACCTGGAGCCATGATGGGTATTTCTTTCAAAATGCAGGTTTCTGTGACAGCAGTGGTCAAAAGAAAGGAATAAAATATTAATAATTGTTAGGAAAGGAGTAGAGAACAAAATGTAAGACATAATTCTGGCATATATAACTCAGTGGTGCACTTGTGTTTTGAATGGATTTGACCACTACAAATAATAACGGACCTGAAGAAGCGTAAATGAGTATTAGGTTGTTCAGAGGTACAGAATTACTTCCCCACAAGAGGAGATAAACAGACCAGGTCTTCTCAACTAAAATAAGGGAGAACTGAAGAAGAAATATGACAGAGACCTGTAAATCTTATTAATTCGGTATAGGACATGAATGGAAAATCATTATTTATTGCTTCTCAAAATATAACAATTAGAAGACCAGCAGAAATTATTAGGGTAAAAATGAACAAAAGGAAGGATTTTTTTCACACAACGCAGTTAAATTCTTGAGCTCATTAGCATAGATGGTCTTCATGTCAAACGGGTACGTTGGTTTACAAACCTGTTAGACAAATTCATAGAAAAAACTAAGATACAGAAGAAGGATTTTTACAGAGCTTATACAGAAGGTATTTTTAAACTCGGTGGACTTAATGCCATCTCCCACTTCAAAAATGCGGGAAGTGTCATTCCATATTTGCCACGTGTATTTTTCCTCAGCATCCATTATTAGCCACTGTCTCAGCTGGCACTACTCTAGAAATAGATTTTATTCTGACTCATTGCAAGTGCTCTTAAAGTCTTAACTTCTAGTTAAGTGTGCTTCTATATTATAGTTAATATTTCAGTAATTAGAAATTTCATCTGAAATAGCAGTTCCAACACATTATACAATCAGGAGTATGGTTTTTTGCTGGATGTAAAGTATCTGGGACCCCTGGACTGGAAGTGTGTCTTCAAATTTAACAGTTTTTTACATTACACAAAGCAAGATTATTATTTCTCTTATATACAGAGAAACTGCAGTTGTTGCTGTGTGTTTTCTGATAGTTCTTTACCTGCTTTAGATATGTCAGTATATGGTAGTATGCTGTAGGAGAACTTTTCCAAATGCTGAAGAGAAATACTAGCATTTTTAATGAACATAGTGAGTGTAGGACAGTTTGTTCCAAACCAGCACATCTTCAGTTCCATAGCAGTGTATCTACATCTCCATTTCCATTATCATACATATATATACACGCATCTGTATGTGTCTGTGAGAGAAAATAAACCTTAGCATGTTGCAAGGAAGTTCTGTAGGTGAAAAAATTTTCATGTTAATACCTAAACATTTGCAAATGTTAGTTATACATGGTGAAGTGTACTTAGTAGTCAGGTAGGAAGAATTGTGAATATGCTGAATTTTAGGTAGTATTGTGGTAGCGGTTACGTTTGGATTCATTGGAATTCATCCCAATATCATGAGGTAATGAATACAGGCAGAGCGAGAAAATAATGCCCTTACCACACTGCTCTTCTCCCTCCTCAAAAAAACCCCAAACCAACCAAAAAAAAAAGCAACGATGTGAATTAAAAGCACCTTTTCAAAATGACAAGTCAGATATACGTGTGGAAGGAGGCTGTTGAGTCAGTTGACTTAGTCCACAGATGATTTTGCACAAACACAGTGCACAAATTTTAAATTACGTGATTCAGTCGCGAATGCCCTCAGCGGGTGCTGGGAGGTGAACTGCACCCCTCTGCTGGGCTGCCAGGACAGGGGGCAGGTCCCCAAGCAGACGGGGTGGCAGAGGTCCCTTTGTCGCGGCTCTCCTCCAGGGCTTACAGGGAGGGCAGCAGCCGCTTTCCCTCGCATGGGATAAGTCCTGCTGGCAGCAGGGATGGTAGGGAAGAGTTGAGTCTGAGGATGGTCTGCAGTACTGCACGTTTACTGTCAACACCTTATTAAAAGGGTGGGTTTTTTTCCATTTTCTCTGGTTTATGTCAGTAGAAGATTGCATGAATTAGAGATTTTTTTCTAATATATTGAACCAGCACAGACTTTCTAACCCCTGTAGCATTTGAAAACATAGTCTTTACTTACTGCAGCAACATCTGAGCACTTCCGTAAAGGTTTGTGACCTAAGATGGAATAGATACAAGGCAGTAACATCCCATTTTATACTCAGCAAAAATTAGGGTCATTGTCTCGCTCAGAGAAGTGTAAAAAGTCTTTAGCACAAGCAGGAACAGCATTGAGATCAATCAGTCCTGTTCCCTAAAGGATTGTTCCCCCTCCATCAACTACTGCACCATAGACACAAAGCCTGTAAACAGCGATGTGTGAAATTGTGCATGTTAAAGTAAATTTATATAATATTTTACAGAGATTCCAGCCAAAGATGGGAGCCCGGTTACACATTTTTAAAGCTATGCTTATGGTCGGGTTAATTCAGGCCGTGAAAGCATTGCCAAATAATGGAATGCCTGCCTCTGTCATCTTAATGTAGCTCAATGGCGCTTTCATTTCCCCATTTTTTTAACTCTCTGGAGAAAGCAGGTGCTAAAGTGGGTTTAAAAATCTGTACTGAGTGTACCCATCTATCCGGGGCTCTGTGCAGAGGCGCTGTGACAGTAGTGCTTCTGTTTTCACCAAGAAATTCCACTCTTACTTTAGTTCCAGTTAACTGAAGCTGTCAGAAGAGAAGCCAGATCCTTTGAGCTCCTGTCTCCTTGGCTGAAGGGAACAGTTTAACAGCAGGAAGACCACGTTATCATTTGACAGATCCTGCGTTTCCCAAAACAACTGGAATGTCATCAGGAGCAATTTAGAGCAGCTCAGGGCAAAAGTGGGTTGCTGCAAAACTAATTTAGCTGGGCCTGCATATGCAGTGCATGATTCCTTAATGGGAATTTAAGCAGCTTAGTTTAAAAAGCAAGCAAGCCGTAAACAAAAATAAATCTTTGAGAATACGTACTTTGCATGCTTCGCGCAAGTCTTGGAAACACTGGTAACTCGGTGAAACAGCCACAGGCTATATTTTTGTTTCTTGTTAATATCTGTAGATTTATAAAGAGAACAAGGTAAAACCTGCATAACTGTCCCTGGTTTTACCTTATCTCATCTGCCTTCTGCAGAATGAACCTTTGGGGAAGCCAGAGGTCCTGAGGAAAGATTGCAGCTGAGACGATGTTTGGTGGGGGAGGACAGAGACTTGGTGAGCACCGATGCCAGTGCAGGTGTTTCCAAAACGTGCTGCGTTCTGTACAGTCACAGGAAAGGCTTGCAGTCAACAAGGCAGAGGAGGAAAGGGACAAAAGGGATGAACTGGCACCAGGTTTCAAGCCACTGCCATGTAGTTTATCCCCTGTCTTTGGGGCAGTGTCATGCGACTGACATTGGGAAGTTGAGATAGCAACAGGCTTCTTCCTAGAGCTGTGTGCTGAAAGGGCGCGCAGGATTTTTATTGGGTTCATGCTGTCATCAGAAAAGCATCACCACCCTACACCGAGTTGTAAAGGTCAAAGTCAGGGTGACTTTGCATGTGCTGCTTAACCCTCAGAGCAATAGGAAATGTTACTCACCCAAGCAGCTAAAACAGTCATTAGCAGCTTTATGGGAATAAAAAGGTTACATATAAATTATAGAACCATAGAATGGTTAGAGTTGGAAGGGGTCATCTAGTTCCAACCCTCCTGCCCTGGGCAGGGACACCTCCCACTAGACCAGGTTGCTCAAGGCCCCATCCAGCCTGGCCTTGAACACTTCCAGGGATGGGGCATCCACAGCTTCCCTGGGCAACCTGTTCCAGTGCCTCACCACCCTCACAGTAAAGAATTTCTTCCCAATATCTAATCTAAATCTACCCTCTTTCAGTTTAAAACCATTACCCCTTGTTTAGTGGACTAACTAAATTAGTGGACTTGAGAATGTTTGTGAGCTCTCAACTCCAGATGTTGTACCCCAGCCATGTTCCAAATCCATGTCCAGGCAAGACCCAGGAATGGACCAGCCTCCGACTCTTTCCTCCCCCAAAACACACGTGCTTTTCTCTGTGCAAAGGAAAGCAGAACGCACGGGCCAAAGGGGATCCATGGCGTGCTCAAGCCACATCTCTGATCTTGACAATTGGCACGCCACAGCGTTCAGCCGCCACTCAGTCTAGACACAGCCAAAGGAAACTTCAGCTCTCCTCCAGACTCCACTGAGCATTCCTCAGCCATCCTGGAGGCTCTCCTTTGCTGGCCAGAAATGAGAGCATGGAGGGTGTGAGGAATTAAAAGGAGGGTAGAACTGGAAAAGACACACAGGAGAGTAAAATGGATAATTAAAGGTGTAGAATGAATTTCAGGTGACGAATCAAACAGAGCAGGGCTCTCCAGCCAGTAGGGAAGCTGACTGTAGGTAGGATTTGTTTCAAGGGCCTCAAAAATCAGTCATGGCACACAGAAGGGCAACTATTCGCTGTCATTCTTCTTATAACAGAACTGGGAGTCTTTTAATGAAAGTAGTAGCTGGTAGGTCTGAAAGAAACAAAAGATGATGCTTTATCACACAGGGCATATTGAAATCCATTATTACAGGATGTTGCAGAAACTGAAAGTTTTTATGTGAATTCAGAGATTAATTGGACAGATTCAAAGAATATGATTTTTATCTTGGGCTATTCAATACGAGAGCTGAGGTTCAGGAAGTCCCAGCGCCATAAATCATTGAAAACTGAGGCAGCATTATAGGAACTATCACTATGTACGTGTCTTACCCGTACTGTCTTCCCGAAGACCACTTCAGAAAGGATACTGGCCTTGATAGTCTGACTGGAATATCTGTTCTCATGTTTTTAGGAAAGAGGTAATGGAGAAAAGATAGTATTTGAGATCTGAATAATGATGGAGAGATTTTACTAATAATGTGACACTAGTAACCAGCTAAACAAGGCATTACTGAAATTAGAAGCGGAGGATCACGCATACCATATTACCAGTCACTAGTTTTCATTATGAGAGACCTTTGCAGCCCTGCTTCAACTGTTTGGAAACCCTGTGAGGTCTCTGAGCTCCAGGTGCCGAGTCCTGTCGGTTGTCAGTGAGGTCCTTCTGCGAGCGCGGTGAATTCAAATTGGCAACAAGCAGCATTAGGTCATTTATCCCTCTTTCCCCCTAGATGAAAGTGCTTGTTTAGGTCACATGGAAAGTGAGTTTCTCCTTTAATGGACATCACAAAATTAGTACATGATAAACTGCATACAGGATTTTGTTAAATATTGCTTTTGAGCTGTAATTTTGCTAGGCGGTCAGTTGTCTCCTTTTTTGACACAATTTCAGAGGTGGAAATTGGTAATTAATCATACTGCATCATTTGCTTATATTAAAAATGTCCATTCATTTGCTATGCAAATATATATTTGAGTAAGATGCTGCAGCAGAATATATACCTGTGCTAGGCACAGGAGATAGTGCTCATGATGGGAGGTTATTTACTACAATTGAGCCCCAGCCTGTGACATCTGCTTTTATGTCATTTGGGTCCTTTCTTGAGCTGGGAAGTTGTGCCAAACTGCGTGTTCACTTGTTTGTTTTATGAGGTGAGAATAAGAGGATGCTAAAGAGCATTTCTGCTTGTAATATGTGCTAAGACCTTGTGCTGTTGAGGTGAAATGGATTAACATACTGTCTCTGTTAGCTAAAATTCCCTTGGTGTTCTTCAAGCTTGATATAAAAAAAATGATTTAATAGAAGAATGAAGCTAATTTCAGGGGCGGGTGTGTGTTAGGCTTTTTATCTTTATGTGGTGTAGATGAATAATTTAAGGTCTGAATTACAAAAAGTGAATTAAGAGTACAAAAGAATTATATGTTCTACTTGAAAATGCTTTGTATTTTTGTAATTTCTGTTTAGCTGGGACAGCAGGCTATAGAGCAGATAGAGACAGTCAACACTTCATAAGTTATGTAAAATAGAAATGTATAGTGGTAATATATAGTTTCTGTTCCTTGGTGTTCCTCGTTTGCCCTTTAGTTGTCATTTCTCTTAAAACATCAAAAGCTTTCTTGTATAAAAACTACATATGTGATTTCGAAAAGTGCCTCAGTGCCTTCTGTATGTAATTTCTGTAGCTGTACAGAAGTTTTTCTAAAAGAGAATGTATACACCAGGCTTCATGAGATTGGCCGAGAATCATAAGAAACAGAGAAGCTGCTTTCATATTTGCTTTCAGGATTTTGATCTTTTCCTTTAGAAGTAGTTCAATGGTGATGTATTTTTATATTTCTATATGTCCGTTTGGCTCCAGCATCTGAGCATTTTAAGAAACTCACCAAGTATCACAAGATGCGTCATGGAACTTAGTGCGCCAGTCTTTCAAGGTAGTAGTTCCCAACTGTTCTTCTACCAGCCTTCATAGCCATGCTCTCTCCTCTTCAGCATCCCATCCACTCCCAGTTTGGACTGTTGCTTCCATAACCCACGTTGCTGGCCCCAGGAGCCCAGCTGTCCTCTCTTGCTCCCATTCCCTGCCTCTTCCCCAGTCCCACCAAAGTGGCACAGAGCTCAGCCTAATCATGACGTCTCAGGGAATGAACTTGGGCTCCATGCCACATCTCACCTCTGTTGTTGCCACACCTCACCCATCAGGAATGCTGCATTTCTGGAATGATGATTTTTGGCTGGTATAAACCAGGGGTACTCATATCCATGAGTATTTCCAGGCCTAGATCCATGCCTGCAAGTACTCCTCCGGTGGGTACAAGTGGCAAGGTGAATATCGGAAGGGAACTTTTCCCATTCTGCTACAATAACTTTTCTGTTGGAATCCCTCCGGAGGACTTTTTCCTGACCCGTACGACATGCTCAGCAGGCTGTACTGCAGACTGCAGCAGTTCCAAATAAGCCATTTCAACACAGCATATGAATTACTTACTTGAGTGCTTTAGTATGTTGTATAAAATATGTATTTAGGGCAGGGATGTTTTGGTTTTTTTTGAAACACTTCTGTGCATAGTTAAGAAACCCTGCTTCTTCAAAGATGTGCGAGTGTGTCCATTAAGACGAAGGACCAAGCCCTGCTGCAACTGAAGCCATTCTAAGAGGTGACCAATAGGCCGTGGCCTCACCAACACCAACTCTGTCTCTCACCATCCGTTAGAAAAAATGTAGTAATCCAGAGCCATCGTAAGATTTCTCATTACGGAGCTGTCATAGCTTTTTTCAGTACGCTGCAGCACATTTGCTGCTGTATCGTGAGTTATTATCACAAGCAGTAGAAGTTGATCTGAAAAGCACCAAGCTCCATCGGTCAGGTGTGTTACTTCTTCCTCTTTACTGTGTTTCTTATCCACTTAAATGGCAAACATGGCCAACTTAGACCTGGCAAATCCCACAAAGCCTGGTTGCCACAGGCAGGAGATACAGTGGTGCTTTCTTCTTGAAGATGCATAGGCAAGACAGGGATGCATGGATTTAGTGTACCTGTTTGCAGCTGCCATCCCAGGAGTATATATGCTGGTGGAGCAGGATGCAGATGAGATAGATGATGGAGCAGGAGCAATGCTGGAGTGTCTGCTGAGTAGTGTGTCTCCTGAGCTGAGCTCAGGTGATGTAAAATAGGAAAAATCCATCTGTGGTGAAGATGTTCTCTGTGCCAGTGAAGCACCATATCAGGGTTATGTTGAGGAGCCGCAGATGGAGCACTGGGTGCCCCAGGTGTAGCAACAACATGTTTTTTCATACTAATATAAGTTAATACTAAGGGTCAGGGTTGGGGAGGTGTGACAAATCCACGGGCAAGCTGTAAGCCATTATTTCCTACAGCCCCCTGCCTTGGGTGAGAACAGTGGCACCGGGTTGTGGCCCATGGGGGGCCTTGTCTCTGGACAGCAGATTCCCCCTCTGCAGCCATTCGGTGCTCACTCCACACAGAGCTGGCCTGATGAAGTCCATGCAGGTCTCTGGCCAAGAAGAGGAGTCCACGGTGTGGACCATTTTAAACTGGTTGAAACGTGTCCAGAGGAGGGCCACAAAGATGATCAGAGGGCTAAAGCACCTCTCTTATGAAGACAGGCTGAGAGAGTTGGGGTTGTTCAGCCTGGAGAAGAGAAGGCTCTGGGGACATCTTATAGCGGCCTTCCAGTACCTAAAGGGGGCCTACAAGAAAGATGGGGACAAACTTTTTAGTAGGGCCTGTTGCGATAGGACAAGGGGAAATGGTTTTAAACTAAAAGAGGGTAGATTTAGACTAGATATTAGGAAGAGATTCTTTACTATGAGGGTGGTGAGGCACTGGAGGAGGTTGCCCAGGGAAGCTGTGGATGCCCCGTCCCTGGAAGTGTTCAAGGCCAGGCTGGATGAGGCATTGAGCAGCCTGGTCTAGTGGATGGTGTCCCTGCCCATGGCAGAGGGATTGGAACTAGATGATCTTTAAGGTCCCTTCCAGCCCAACCCGTTCTATGATTCTATGAAACACCAGTATTTTTCAAATGACTAGGTTGGTGTGTCAATGTTGGTAATACATGAGAAAGTTTGATGGAGAGTCACAGGGTGGTTGTTCCAGAAGGTTTGCTCCCTAAGGCTGGAGCTGTGCTATTCGTACCAGTAAGAGCATGCAGGCTCTTCCAGAGGGCTGCCCTGTTGCTGCCTGCACAGCCGAGCACCTCCTGCATGTCCGGGGTGCCTGCAAAGGGCTGGGTGCTGCTGAGGTACAGGCAAAACCAACTTGAGGAGCCCCTAACTTAGGGCAAGGCGAGGCATGCTGCGTTTCAGTTGCTGGCTGGTAAAGAGTCCATGTGTGGGCTGAGCATCTTAGACACCTGCTTGCCATTTGGTCTGGACTGTGAATTTTCACCATCATGAGTGTAATTTAGCATTAAACAATTCTTCTTCTTCTGATTTCTTCAGTGCCAAGCATCATGTGAATTCTGTCTAGAAGGCATATTGTCCAAGCAAAGAGCGAGACATCTGAATCCTTGCACACGCAGAATATTATGTACCCGCTAAGCTGCCTTTTTATGACTAAATATGTTGGTCATTATTCTTTTATTTTCCCAATCAGACTAGCTGACGAGGAGATCAGACTTTCTTTGTAGAAATGGAAGACATATACTAAAAAGCATCCAGACGTGGTAACCTCATTTTTTTTTTTAAAAATGATTTTAAAAGAGCCAAACCAATTATTTTTGAAATATGGTAAAAATCATTTGCTCCCTGGCTGACAGCTGTGTGTGCCAAGTTCTACTCAGTGAGCCAGTTTTACAGCCAGTTGTAAACTCTCAAATATAGGGGTTTATAATGGAAACTGCAACTCTGCCTTCACCAAGGCTGTGCAGACACACCACTGTAATACCGGTTTAATTAGACGCTGCATGGTTATTCCTGGTAACAAAAGCAAAGGGCATGCAGCGTTTTAGCATCACACACACTGCTTTTATTCGCTATACTTGGCAGGTGAAAATCTGAAGGAGAGAACTAGAAATAGAGGATCTAAGCTGTTTGAATTCCCTCCTTGTAGCACTAGTTTGTGAAGTGATTTATTTGAGCTGCAGCCTATAGACCATACATCACCTTCCTGGTTGGCTTTGTTGGCACCTTGTCACATTCTTGTGGGCTTGAGGAATTCATTGTTCTTGTTTGAACTGATAAGAACAAAAAAGGATTTTCTGCCGAGAGACCTTGGGAAAGGCAGAGGGGGAGGAATGTTGACATGAAACAGCAGGGCTGCACTTTCCCAAGCCTTTCAGCCGGCGCGGCAGCCTGCATTCTTCCCTAGCTGGGCAGCCCAGGCTTGAGGTGTGCCGAGCACCGCTTTACTTGCTGCTGCCCGCAAGCGTGGCCCAGGGTGGTGGCAGAGGGAGGAGGGAACAGGGCGATAGATGCTTTTGGGACCCAGGGTAGGATCGCTTCGAAGGGAATCTCACGTAGTGGCAAGGAGATCACGATTGCCGAGAGGAATGCGACATGCAGGGTGTCACTTGGTTTGAGACAGCCCTCCAAAATTCACCTTGCTGCCTGTCTACCTTTTGGGAAAGGTGCTGCACTGATCTTTCTTCGTCTGCTGTATCCTTGAATGCTCAACTCGGGAAAGTGGCCTAAAGCTCTTGGTTCCAGCTGCCACTTGAACCGCTCTTCAAAGGTGGAATGTGTGATGGATATTGGGAGCATCACTTTGCCACTTACAGGCTTGGTAGCAAGCCCTGTTATGGACATAGTATCTCATCGCTATCCTGGGGGTCACTATCCTGCATGAAAACTCTAGCTGTTTTTTTCCACATTTCCTCAACATGACGAAAAAGGTGCATTTTCTTGCTCCTTCTGAAAATGCAAAAGGTCACCACAAGGGCTTGCGGCTTCCAAAGATGTGCCAGTATGAACCATATTGGTACTGATGAGCAGTGAGCTACAAAAAATACCAATTAAAACCATAATTTTTTCTCTGAGGATATGAAAGACAACCATCTGCTCCAAAGTTTTGCACCTGCTACGTGCACAGAGGAGTGTTTTGCTCTTTTTATGCCTTCCAGGTATCTGGGGAAAGGAGGTCACTGCCCCCCTCAACCTCTGTTATTGAGAGGATATCAGAAAACCCTAACAGAGGCTGTCCTTATATCAGCTCTCTTCATAATAACAATAATTGAAAGAAGGCAGTTCTTTACCTTTCCATGTGGTGCCAGACTTAAATTTCAAAATGCCGATGACAAATAGGTAGCTTTGTATCATTTTTAAATCGAAACAGGGATTTTATCTGCAAGGGCAGGGTGTGAGGTTCAGAGTATGGCAAAGGGTCTGATCAAAAACGTCCTTCATTTCTGCTTTCATGATTATTTTTCTTACCACTTAGGCTACTGATCTGCTGACTACAGGCTACATAGTGTCTACAGGACCATCTAGCATGATCCATAGATACAACATGCCACTGGCAGTACAGACCAGGCTGACAGAGAAAGCAAGGGTTTCCCTCTCCTTACTGCTGTCACCCAGTCATGGGGAACGCTGGGGACAATTACAGAAGACAAAGCGCTCTCTCAGACCCTTTTCATTCATGCTGTATCCTGCAGGGTCATGTGCCCACAAGATGCAGAAAGAGTATATGGTTATTTGAGTAAAAAAGGAATTGCGGCCATATGCATACTTGAGACCAAACTTCAGGCAGGACATGGTGAAATGAGAGAAGAAAACAGCAGAATCCTATATTTACCACTGCGAAATTCTGTCCTGATGTCATTCTTACACATTTCTATTGCCTCAACAGTTTTACAGTTAAGTTTCATAGTAGATGCTGACCTGGAAATATCTTGGGGCAACCGAGGTGGGAACGAGGAGGAGGAAAGTAGGAAGAGTCAAGGTCCTTGTTTGGAACTAGTGGCCAGAATCTCTCTGGGTTACTGCAGCAGAGAATACAAGCTTGCCTGAACTCCCCAGCCCTGCCACCACCCAGATAGGCTCCAGCAAAAGCGGAGCCAGTCTGGTTCCCACCAGCACCAGCAAGACTCTCACCACCACCCTTTCTCCTACACTCCAGACATCCCCTGCAACAGGGGGTGTAGCAGGATTCACAAATCTTGCACGGGAGTGGAAAGAGAGACTGGTGAGCCAGGTTATACAGCTATATGTAACCCAGAGCCAGCTCTGACTGAACCGTCATTGCTTAAAGAGGAGTTCCTGCCTGGGTTTCATTAAGACAAGAAAGACTCTTTTGCCGCTCTAGGCAAGGTGAGGTGGCCATGGTGAGGGATGGAGGGGGTGTGTGTACATGTATACTCTTGATTCATGAAGTTCCCCCCGACATAACAGCCGCCTTTTGGTGGTTGCTGGTGTGAAATAGCCTTATAGCTCAAATACCAAGGTTGGCCTAACAGTGCTTTTCAGAGAATACAATTTGTGCAGTATAATGGATGCTCTGTGGTTTGTCCCACTGTAAGAGCAGACTTGTGTCTACATGTGAGACACAAAGCCAGAAGAGACAAGTTATGATTTGAATCAGCTGCTGTCACCCAAGGAGGTGGCTCTCCCTAGACAAGGTCACCTGCGGAGCCAGGGTGCTGCCGGGAGCACTGGCTTGAAAGCTCTGCAGGGAGTATGAGCATCCCCACCAATGCTGCTGTCAGAGAAGGGTGAGGGAGAGATGAGGCATCAGCCAGGGAGGAGAGAGCAGGATGATGTCGACAGGACAGACGGGAAAGAGCGAAGTGGTGAGGGGTGTTGAGACGGCAGCAGCAGAGAGCCGAGGCGATGTGGCAGGCAAAAAAGCAGTGGCAAGGTGTCCTGGCTACAAGCAGGTTGGGAAGCACCAGTGTACAATGTAAAACTTGCCTGCCCGGCTTCATGTCCTCAGTCCAGACAGTGTACTTTGTGTGCTTCAGTCTTCATCGTGTGTAAAATAGGAATGGTAATCCTGGTCTTTCACTTTGTGAAACATTTTGAGATCTTTAGATGTAAACCAAACATTTTACTAGCACATGGGACAGAGGAAAAGCTTTCCACCTGGGAAGGCTTGCTTCTAGGGGTCCAGATCAATTCCTTTGGGGTTGGGACAGGTAAGGCCATCATCTACCTGCTGCTTAGACCATGGCAATGAAATTTGTAATTTAACATTTGGTACCTTTTATTGCCTAAGCAGGGTTCACATTTTGACTTTTTTACTACTAGTAGTGGCTATTGAGAATATATATAAAGATAAAATACATACGAGGTTTAAAGGGTGAAGTGGACATGTATGTGGATGCCGATAGGTAAGCCTATCTTTGTAATAAGTGAAGCAGCTTATATACAGGGCAAAGCTTGAAACAAGTTTGTGGTTCTTTTTAAGTCAGTGTTGGCTGGTCTAATAAAAGAGTCTCAGCATGGTGTCTTCTCCTTGATACCACTTGAACAGGTATAAGCATCTTTAGCAATGGCTGCCAAAGAGTATTAGGCACTAATTTGGAGGCAGGTGGATTTTATGGTATGAATGTCCCCTGCACTTCTTGGGTTATAGTATGAAACACTGCAAGGATCGCATGTCTGATCTGAGAGCTCTTGCTCACGTGAATATTCCTCCTGAAGTGTGGGCTGCTGGCTCAAGCACTGCCTTTGCAGGTATTTTTAATGGTTTTCTTTTCAGCTGACCCCGTCGTTGTCATCTGTTTCTCCAAGTCCAGCTCCTCTGACATTCACACTGGAGAGCTTGCCAGCTTTGAGCTTTGCCTTTTCTGGAGCTTGGAAGCTGCCCTGCCTTCCAGGGCTGAGCTCACTGACAGTGTATCACTGCTCTCTGCTGGAGAAGCACTGAGCTGGGCCAGGCCTCTCTGGGTCTCCAGCTGTTTGTCAGGAATGCAGGTGTGATGGCCGAACCGATAACCTCTGGGGCTTCAAGAGCAAACTTAATGTACAGCTTATTCCTGTTGCCCATACAGCACAATTCAGGGTCTTTGTT
The DNA here is from genome assembly GCA_013398915.1 of Dromas ardeola. Lineage (NCBI taxonomy): Eukaryota > Metazoa > Chordata > Aves > Charadriiformes > Dromadidae > Dromas > Dromas ardeola. Next base: position 277,833 of record VYZM01000248.1, on the reverse strand, counting down.
GTGCAGGCTGCAGACAAGAGTTTTCATAAGGAAGAGGAGAGAGATAAATAGAGTGATGCTAGCTGAACGTAAACATCTGTGGTCCTATGGACTCACTCCCTGGTAGTGCAGGATAACAGACACCAGAGTAATTTTCACAGGTTTGTGCTGTAGCCCGGAGTATGATTTCCCGATTGTATTTGCAATCATATAATGTTCCATCTGTAAAAAGATTCTTCTGGTCAGATGCAATGTCCAGTTATGAGTGTATTGTTTTTCTACTCAAGGGGTGTAGCAAGCATGAGGACCTAAGAGTTCATGTTGAAAGAGACTCGTTCCGGTCTTCTTGATTAGATTTTGGTAGTTGCAGAAGTTAATCTGGCTGTTGCATTGAGTCATTTTTCAAAGGCACAGGCAAATGATCAGACCTTCACCACAAAATGAAAATTACTTAAAATAGTCTCTCCCACTTGAGCCCACACACGCACACATGCATATCATGTACATGCACACATGATACATCTTCTAATTTCATATATTTTTGTAGCTCTGGCATCTTTTTTGCTTGAAAACAACTGAAACATAAATCATAAAAAGGCAGCTTTACAACAGCTTTAAAGTGCTATTATATTCTGCAGCATTCCAAATGAATTATTGCTGTGCTGTCAAAGAAAACAAAAACATTTGGGAAGGACTGTTTATTTTACAGTGGTTGACCAAAAGTATGCAAGTGGTTATAAAAAATGTAGACAGCTAACGATGGGAGGTGCCATTGCTCATTCTGTAACCCATTCACAAACCTTTGACACTGATTTTAGATCACTAGAGATAGAGCTAGGCACTTCCCACAGGAAAGCACACACACTTCCAAATCGTTCAAGTTATAAACAAAACACACCGTTCTCCCGCACTCCACCCTGATCCTTCTTCTCCAGCCCATCCACCCAGCCAAGCAAAAAGCATGGGATTTCTGCATGTTTAGTGAGGCCTATTCAAACAACTGTTTCTTGGGACTGTTTTCCACTCTGACAAGGTGTAACTTACAGAGCTGTGTATTTAAATTTGGTTTGTCTTTTAGCGAAACCTTTTTATTAAGGTGGTACCATTTGTGGTGCTATAGGGTACCATTTCCTGTAATTAGACTCCCTTTGTATTGAGCTCCCCACCAAAATCATTGCATGCAAGTTGAAGGTAAGTTGGAGTGTGTATGCTAACATGTTGTCAACGTCTTGGAAATACAGCATGCGGTTCTGTTCTGCTCATCCTAGAAAAAAGTAGTAGAACAGAAGGTGGCTGAAAGGGTGGTCGAGGAGGCTGCCATATGAGTGGCTACCCTGTGATGAATGACTGAGTAAGCTGGGACTCTTCAGCCTGGAAGAGAGATCATTTGGAAGAGTCTACAAAGTCATGAGAGGCATGGAGAGAGTTGGTAGGGTTTGGCTGTTGACTAGCTTTTCTAAGACAGAAGTGAGTGGAATCAACTAAAATCGGTAGTAGGCTGCTTCAGACCAAGCAGAGATGGTTATTCACACTGCAGGTTGTGGACTGGTGGAACTCCTTGCCACAGGGCATTGGATGCCAACGTTTTATGAGGGTTGAAGGGAAGACTGGAGAAATTCATGGGAGGGAGACCCTTTGAGGATTACTGAACACATAGAGACCACATCTGACTCAGGAGCCCTCACAACTTTAAATAACTGAAGGCTTGGAGAGTATCAGGGAATTACACATCATTGTATCCTTTCTCTGTGTGTCCTTTTCCTAGGCATCTGCTTACAGAAAAAGAATACAGGGGTAGATCAAGATCTGTTCTGTCCTAGTAGGACCATTCCTGTATACATAGTGTAAGTCTAATAGTGGAGGTATCTTGTAAACGCACTCAGCTTCTCTTGCCTTCCCTCTTAACAATAGTAATGCAGGCAGGAATGAATTTTTGAAGATGCTGAACACCTTATGATAAGCATTCTCACTTTGCTGTGTGTTCTTCTTACATGAGCCCCATACAGGATCAGCCTCCAATGATAGGATACTAAAGGCTCAAATCTTCAGCGCCATGTTGATGTCATTGGAAATCTGCCTGGATAGGGGACCAGTCCTATGACAGTCTTAAATCCTTTGGTCAGGATCCTCATGAGCTCAGTGCTGACTTTGGCATCATCACACACACCTCACTGTTGCTGTCTTTTAATAACACCAGAGGCCATATACATGGCTTCAGTGAATCTAAACATCAAGCTGCCTGTGTTTGTCTATCAAAATAGATGTCATAGAAGCTCATAATGTACTTGAGCACATTTATTTTGGCTTGAGTGTAAGTAAGGCCCACCAAAGTCAGTGGAAAGTTGGCTTTACTGAGGCTTAGATCAAGCCCTTGGTGCTGCCCTTGGGTGCTTGGTGGTCTCCCAACATGCAGACACCAAACTTAGTACTTCAGGAGAGTGCATGTCTTCCTAGAAGGTCTGTATCAATTGTCACTGCCCAGCGTGAAACACTTCATTGGTCACCATCCCTTTCTGCTTAATGCCTCCTGCAACGAAACGTCTGCCAGAGGCTTTTACAAAGAAGTAGCAATTGTGATTTTTATCAAATGACCCTGTTAAGAAATGGGAAATGGCAGAAAAAGAAAGAAATGGCAGAAAAAGAAAGAAATGGCAGAAAAGTCACCTCTGATTTGGGAATGATCTTACATTATGTTTCCTTTCTCTGTGGAGTCCCTGAATTAGCCATCTTGCTTTTGGTTGGCCACAGTGTAAATGTTGGGTGGGGAGGAATCCTTAGAAGCAAAACAGTAATAGTCATAGTAATAGTCATGATCATAATCATCATAGCAATAATAATAATTTATGAAAAAATCGCCCTGCAAGTCCTCATACTCATTGCAAAGTGGTAGAAAGATCAAACCTGGCCTGCATCAGTTTTTAGCTGCCAATATCATGCAGGAAACTAAAACGAACGAAAGAAAGAAAACTGTTACAAGAATATCGTCCACCCACTGCCGTACTCTGCACGCGCCGAAATGTGCGCAGGCTCCGTGCAGTTGTTAATGAAGATCTGTTGGTGAAGAAAGCATGTGAATCCCAGTGACCCTGCCTTTCGTAAATGGGCCGGGATTACTGCGTCACTGCTGTTGACACATTTCCCTTCCCTGTAGGTGCACACCCTTTCCCATGCATTCCTGCAGTGCACGCGAATTGGTCTGAGTCGTCCTCCAGCTACGCCCCTTATGTGGAATTCCATTAGAAAGCCAAGGTGGGGAGTATCTGTGAGCCGCTTAACAGCTGATGAGTCCTTTTGCCCTCTGTTTACTACCCTAGTGCATCAACAGTGCCAGAGACTGTACAGTATTACCTTGCATGGCTACACAATTAAAGCGATCTTCTCTGACGAGAGGGAGAGAAGCATGCAAAAGCCTGCTGCTGTTTGCCAAAAGCAACCTTAGTCAATGGGAGAGAGAGGGATGTTTTGTGCTTGGTCTTTTTGCTGCTTGTATTAGAATCACGCGCTGCTATTTCTATCTGTTTTGCCAATTGGCATCCATCCACCTTTTCTGTTCATGCTCAAGCAGCCAGGAACACTACGGCGGGAGAGGAAGCCCCTTCTCATATGTTGCTGACTGAGCTGCCAATGGCTTGTGTTTGTAGTGGATCCAGCAACAAAACAAAACAACCCCATCAAATCAGCTGTGTTCGCTAACGAACAGGTCCGCTGAATAGTACTGGAGCAGTGTCCCGGAGCTTCCCTTCCTCTTCAGACGCAGTAAAGGCATTAGATTTATTTAATGTCCAAAGCAAAAATGGGCATATTTTTCTCTAAACTTGAACAGCTATTCTGTTAGACAAAAAAAAAAACACCAGAAGAAAAAACCCCGAATCATATACTACTCAAACGTAGGTGGAGGTGAATGAACTTGGTCTGAACTGATCAGGTTAATTAGATGGTTTAATTGAGTTCTGGTACAGCAGAAAAGTAGAAATCTCTTCTGACCAGGAAATGGTAAAAGCTGCTTATAAACAGCCTGTAATGAGAGAATCTGAGTCATTAACTTGTATGTGCAGACGGGGTATACACTTACATGTCTCATGCCCAAGTTACAGCCACAACAGAAATACTTTTATAGGGACTGAATAATAGTTGGGAGAAGCAGAGGGGGTCGGGAAGCAAGAAAAACAGCCAAGTAATTGAAAACATCCTCCAGAGAAGTAGCCTACAAATGACATTTGGGATGCTGAATGTGAACTGGCAATATGAATGCAATTCTTACTGAAAAGCTGTTTGTCGAGGTAGTCAGCATTTCGGGACTGCTTCGTTTGAAAGGATATGGCTTGCTGATAGAAACAGGCTTATCCCAGCCTTCCCCTGTGGGAACAGTACCTACCGATGCTGGGGCTGAATTCTGCTCTTGGCATCTCACTGAAAAATGATCTTTCGGTTTTCCTTCCACCCGCTCGTTCTGAACCACCTACTTACGCGGTCACCATGGGAGTCAAGGAAAACCCAGGGTGCTGTGTCCTATGCTAACCTTAGTGGAACCACTTACTAGCTTTAGTTCAAAGGCTCGGGTCAGTCCGTTATGCTCTATAAAGCAACTTGTTATCAAGAATGATGGAAGGGAATATTTCTAACATGAATAGTACAGGCGTGTTGTACTCAGACACTTTTATTCCCAGAATTTATTGGTGCCTACAAATAGTGCTTTCTGCCATTAAGACAAAGGTAAGAATGATTTATTCAGCTTTCTGAAAATTCTAGGCTTGGAGAACGTAATGTAGTTAGGGAAAGCTAATAATCATTAATTTAAAATGGAGTGACCCACATTTTAAATAGCCTCTTTTTCTTCTAATTAACTGGTATTTTTGTCCTCAGTGCTTGGAGAATACTTTGTCTAATTGGGGAATTATTTTTTGCAGGAGTGAAACACTGTGAACGGATGATCTTCTGTGTGTAGCACATTTCTGATATGTAGATCTCTTGGGCATTATATAAAGGAGAAAGCCCTTGTCTCATGTAGGAAATTAGGCAGCAGAAAGTGAATTGGTGGTGTATTCCAGCTCTTCATTCCCTGCCTGATAGACTCTGCTCCTTCTGTTACCCGTAAGTGTGTTTCAGGAGGTTAAGTTATGTTATAAATTACATAATGTATTTTCCTATTGGTTGCAAGAAAAATAATAAATTTTGAAAAGTTTTATCCGTCATCTGGGAGAAAAGAGTATTGTGAAGGTGTTTCAGAAACGGACTTCTCAAAGACTGTCCTTTCTCTTACATGGAAACTTGCCAGCAGTGTCTGTCTCGGCACCATACCGAGGAATACTTTGAAAATGGAAAATCTAGTCAATGAGCTGCTCACGTTGCAGAAAAGGAGCAAGGGTTGACCCCGGGCGTTTCACGTGTTCTTACTCAGTGTCTTCCCCACAAAGCCCGGCAGAGCTGCAATAGCCACATTGTGTTATTTCATAGAGAAAGCTCACAAAAGGAGTGGGACCTCGGCTACGTTTTGCTTGTTGGCTGCCCTGTGGTAGCCAGCCACGTGTGTGTCCTTACCCCGCTGCAAATGGAAGGTAGAAGGCATCACTTAAACCGCCCTCAGTGAGCGAGCATGCGGTCAGTAACTTGACTGTGTGCCTGTGATTCCTATTTTGAACGGACCCAGGGACCGTCAGTTGGTAGTAAAAATCTACCTAGGAGACGTTTGGCAGATAGAGTTTAAGACGTAACCGATATAGGAACAGGCTTAGTAAAAATGGGATTATTTCAATTGAAATTGGGAGAAGTCAGTCCAAGCTTTTCATCCTAGCGTTAGCAGGGCTCTCAGCGTAGCTGCAATGTCTCGGGAAGGTGGGCATTCACTTCTGGGACATCCTGGAGCCCGGGGTCTCTGGGCGTGGGAACGCTGCTTACGCAGAACAAAACACCAGAACTTAGAGATTCCCGAGTTTAATATCCTTTGGGGTGCTTTTCCTTCCTTGCTTTTATGGACAATGAATAAACCTGGGAGAATAATATAAGTCTAGATTTACTGTACACGTTTTAAGTCTCTCATTCTTTATGGCACAAGGTAAGCTGTAAAAGTTCAAGGTTTCAGCTCTGTGTAAATCAGTGTAGAGTCATCAAAGAGACTGGGACAATGTTTGTGTATAAGAATCCGGGCATAATTTGGAAAAAAAAATAAAGCTAGTTCAGTATTATTCAACTGGAACCTTTTCACTACCTTAAAACAAGTAAAAACATCCAACGCTAGTTAATCTTTTCCAGTGGCCAAATGTTCATCTTGATCATTTTTCAGTCATTTAGAAGCAGGCCAGTAATCTGTAAAGCCAGGTAGAGATGCTTTTATTTGTGCCTTAAAGAATGAACCTTTTACAATCCTGAATCTCCAGTCTTATTCCTGTGTCTAGTGTTCTGGGCTGTCACTGCCATTCGTATGAAAAGAAAATACGTTCTTTAAGATAGGCGCTGATTTTTTGCACAGGTAAATAATATCAGCACATTATTTGAAAAGCATCTGAAAGGCAGGATTATTTTGTCTGAAAGCTCTGCATTAAAGACTTAATGGATTTTCCATTATTTTGTTTTTACCAAGGTTACTCACTGTATACTTTGTGCTATAGGTACTTAATAGTAGGTAGCGGGTAGATTCAGCTGATGATGACTTGCAAGTGCTATGCACTCTCTTTTTTTCTTTGCTTAAAACCCGATTTCAGGACTTTGTATTGTCATGTCTTACTGCAGTTCCTGGCTGCCTTGTGCATCAAATCAATGCCAGTAGCAAAGGCCCCCGAGAAGGGCACAGAACCTCTCATTCCTCTCTGAGGCTGAGGCGAAAACCTCTGTCAGAGGCATGGGTTTGTGAGCTTGGCTGTCAGGAGAGCTGGTGGCTGGGCAGTGCAGTGAGGCTGTGAGTGCCACCCTTGCACCTTGCTGAGGGTGGCTGCTGGTCCCGCCAGATCCCTCCAGCCCTCGCCCTGGCCCTCGCTGATGGGGTGGGCAGCTCTCAGAAACGAAGGAAAAACTCCCATCCCTGGCTCTGCACACTTTTGGACACGTCCACTGCTTGCTGAAACATCCAGAAAGCCCATGTGCTTTAATTGCAACATGTCCCCCCTTCGCATGTAGGGTATTTAGTCTTGTAAAGGGTATGTAAAGGGTATTTATTCTTGCCTCAGCTGCAAGCATGAACTTGGCACGCAGAACAGTATTACGCATGATATCCTCTTTTCTCGCCTTTTGCAGAGTGATGTTATGTGACCTACGCGCACATGTTCCTCGAGCTCCTCTCAGTTAATACCTTTCTTCCCGCTCTCCCGTCAACTGTAGACGGGCGCCCTGGTGCTGCAGCCTTGGAAAATAGCTGACGGTAGCGTCAGGCAGCCTGGCAGCTCCGCTGTGCCTGGTTGAAAGCAGCGTTGTACTGATCCCTATGGGATGGGCAGATGAAGAGCATGTCCATGGGTGGGTGGGAGGGAGGATGCAGTGCTCGGCCACCTTGCAGCGCTGTGCAGGCTGCAGCCTCCAGCCAGCCCCACACATCCCCCTTCCCCTCTCTCCCTCCGTTTCAACCCCCTACTTACTCCTTTCCTCCTTCTCGACCTACTCCACCACCGATTTCGTTAGCCCCGTGATTACAGGTCTCTGACGCTGCGCCTGCTTGTTTCCTCAGAGGAGCAGGAAGGAGGGAGGGAAGGAGGGAGCCCCGTCTCTCCCGCTGACACTCGCCCCCGAGGTCTTGGCTGGGGGACAGCTGCTGCTGGCAGCGGTCTGGGAGGAACTCGCAGTGGTAGCAGAAGAAAAGAATTTGGCAGGGAGGTGAGCCACATGATTGTGATTCATCCCGCGCTCTTGAAATGTGGCAGGAGGGCTAGGAAAGGCTTCGGGTGCCAGCACCGAGAGCAGAGACACTCATGTTCAAACATCACATTCTTTTTATAGTAAGGCATGCCTCATAGGAAAAATATTGAACTTGGCCTTCCAGGATGAAGAAAATAGGCCCAACTGTGATTTTACTGCTTGAGTCACTCACTTAATCAGTTACCGGTTGCATGTAGGAAGCCTTCTATTAGGCTGACTTGGAAAAATTGTTTTTAATTAATTGATAGTGACACTGAGCTGTTTTTCGATTTGCTCAAAACTGCTTTCATTTGTAGTTCCCTTTATGTAAAAACACTCTTAAGATACCATAATTCAGAAGAGTAATCGCCTTAATCCAATCTCTTGACGTAATTACATTCTAGATAGGGCTCTTTTTTTTTATCAGGGGTTGGAAGTTTGCTGGAAAGGTGTATGAAGTGCTACTGGAATCGTGATGGCTTTGTGGGCCTGATTCTTCCACCTTTCCTCGTAGAGGGTGGCCTTTTAGCTCTGGATTGCATGCGTGTCCCATTCACATCCCACAGAGCAATGAAAGACCCAGAAGATGCTGTTTCATATGCCTGAAGGTGCAGGGCAGCAGTTTGAAGAGCATGTAACAAATCAGTTCCCGTCCAGCTTAAAAATTCTGGCTTTCCTTTTGTAGGCCACCTCATTGGGAAAATCCAAGGTAACAAGACCATCTCCTTAGCTTTATTTCGACCCGTCTCCCTCGTCCGGCAGGAGGTGGTTACAAATGCAGTCATGGAAGTGCGGCTGGGTTGAGGAACACCAGTCTGCCCAGTCCCGCACAGCCCACGTTGGCTCAAAGGCGTATTGCTTCCCATGCGCCGTAAATCTGCATCTGCATCCAAAACTGTAGACGCCACAGTGTGTGGAAGTTCCTCTTCCTCGCCGAGTGTGTTTATGACAGATTTATATTGATGGCAGCACTGCACCATGGCCACAGACTTCTATTATATTCAGGCCCTCCTAACTCAGTCCCTATTTCCTGTTGAAGGTGAGACAAGGTCCTATATGAATGAGGGGTGAAATTACAGCTGAACTTTCTAATTGCTGTTAGTACAGGAGAACCTTTAAGAAATATAGCAAGACCTTTTGTGTTCAGAGCTACCTCTGCCCTCTTTTCACCAGTTCGCGTTATGTTGTTTGCTTTTTTCCCCCTACAACAAGCCAGTAAATGTGTGTCTATATCTCTCATTATGTTTACAGAGGGTATTTGAAAAGAAGGTCAGAAAAGTGCTTTAATTCTTGAAAAAAAAGAGCCAGTTTCAGCTACCCAGAACTTTCAAAGTGTATACAAAAACACAAATGCTGGGAGCTGTTATTTCAGGCCTCGGGCTCAGACATGATAAATTAACACTGTCCAGATTTCGTTTTGGAAGCAGTGCCTGCTCCTGCACAGGCACATTCATATCCTGATGAACTGCGGGGCGGCTCGGAGGGGCAATCACCACATCCTCCATTTGACCTTGATGGTGACTGCTTCCTCCTGCCTCCCGCGCTGATGCTGAGCGGCCGAGCCTGGGTGCGAACACTGGCCACGGCTCCAAAAGCTGAGCGAATGTCAAGTTTAGCTCTGCCAGATTATTCTAGGACCAGATACGTCTTCGTCTCATCCTCCTTTCCCTCTGCCCTTATCCCTGTTTCGCTGTGACAGCGGAGGAGGAAAAATCTGATGTTTACAGTCAGGGCTTCAGAGGTTCCCGACGTGTTTTAGGAATGGTGCCAGTGTCTTTGGGGCTTTGAAGAACCTCATCATGAAGCTGCTCTGATAAACCACAGTCCTCCTTCTGGTCTCATGCTGATTTAGCACCACTTTTTTAATTGGAATAATTCCTTCTCAATTCTAAGTCCAAACTGGGAACCAGAAGGAGGCGATGCTAAGTGGTAGCCAGAAAGAGGCAGTGACACGTTTGACCCTTTCTCTGTCCTCTGTAAATGTTCTTGATTCTCACATTTGTTGGACAAACATCCTTTTTATTTAGCTTGCTGTTGTGGGATCTGGTCACTTTGCCGAGTGACTGGAGGAGAAGCAGGCCTCCCATGGACACGAGCAGTGCCCAACTCCTTGGAAAAGACTATCCAAGAAACTGAACCAGCCCCAGAAATCATGGGGTGCAAAAATGCCTCCAGGCTGCCTTTCCACTTCTCTTTTCATCTGTACTGGCCTCTGAATCTAGGCCAGTCAGTTATTTCTTGCTTCAATCCTTGTTTCACTACAGGATTTAATGGCTTAGGACTTAATGGTTGTTTGCAGTGGTAAATAACTCTGCCTTTGATTGAAAGGAGAGTTCAAAATCTTCTGAACCGAATCCCCTCCTTAAACAGCCAGTCTTTATTTTTTCCTTTAGAGCAGTAATCACCAGGGTGTTACTGTCTGTGTTTGCCGTGATTCACCCATCGGCCACCTCATGCAGGGTGGTTTCACGCCGTTCCCGTGTCACCCTTTGTGTGGGAAGGTTGTGCTGCTGGCTGAGCCAGGGCGTCTGAACGGCCAAGGTGTCTGCTGCTGGGTTAACACAGGGTTTTTTCATCTGACGTATTATTGCAAACATCTGTCTGTGCCTTTAGGTTCCTAAAATATCTTTAAATGCCCGGGTATACGCGTCTTCCCAACGACACAGAGGAAGTCTGTGGTAGAGCAGGAACTTCTCCCTGGAGGAGGGACCCTGACGGTGCAGAACAGCGAGTAAATCAGTATGTCGTTCATGGACGTTTTTGAAGGGAGCTGAAAACACTGTCTAGTAAAAGGAGCATGTGGGAGATGATGTAAGCCCGGCTTGGGAGGAAGAGCCCAGAGCTTCACACTGCTCCGTGGCAGCGTGACAAGTCAGGCTTCCAGTGACAGTCATTTATGCTGCTAGCCTGGATTTTAATGGGTTATGGCTGGAGTTGTTGCGGTCTGTTTGGTGGAAAACAAACAAACAAACAAACAGATCTGTAGTTTTAGGAGCCTGTTGTAAAATGTCAGCCATCTGCCAGGCAGAGGCTCAATAAATCAAGGTTGCAGGAGAAGGTTAATGCGCACACGTGTGCGCGTGTGTTCTGCAGGCTTTGCATACTTCTCCAATGACCGCTTTTCTAAGTTGATACTTACTTTGCAGAAGATGCTCCTAGGATTTACGCAGCTGATGGCAATTAAAGAACTGTGCTGGGGAGACATGTGCCTCGTTTGGAGTGAATTTAATTACTACTTCTCAGCATATTTCTTTTTTACTATAGCCAACTGTGCTTCAATTGTCTAACCTTGGAAGATGCTGAATATCTGCACTTTTCCCACTGTATTTAAGTGGCACTGTAGGTGCTGTATACCTTTGCCGGAGGAATGATGCATCTTGAGACCTGTTGTTTTACTCAGTGTCCGTGTTAAGTGCAGGCCCCAGGGGATGTGTGAGCAGCACAGCCCTTCCAGCCTGTCTGCCTTAATGCCGTTTTTTTTTTTTAATCTCAAGGGCCCATTCTCAGGGCCACTCACCTGCGAGAGCCGTTTTGGTATCTTTACCCTTAAAGGAATGCTATTGAAGAAAATGAGCCAGCATGCATGAGGGTGAGAGGCTCCAGCTCTCCCTTTCCTACCAAAGAAGGAGATACTGTCCCAAGTTTTGCAGTCAGTTACGGCGGCAGTGCTCCCACCGACACTGAGGGAAGCTAGAGCATCCCCTGACCGTCTCGCTTGGGAATATTCAGAAGGCAGAACCTACTTGTTAGTAGAGACCTTTGATTGTTTTTTGTTCCTTAAAAAACAGGGGAAAAGAGCCTTTTTAACTTTTTTGCTTTTTTGCATACCACTGCAAAAGACGGTGGTGCCCTGCGCAGCCCAGCTTTTGTTTGTACACCCAGCTCTTTGTCCCTTCGCTGCCACTGCGCTGCTGTATGAAGGTAGATCCACTTGGACCAGTAAAAGATCATTTAAAACAAATAGTAACATGAACAACATTTGCAGAGCAATAAAGGAAACACCTCTGCAAACAATTCACCCCCTTTTTGAAAAAAAATGTTAAGAGCATCAGTCCCCAAAGTTGCAAATAATATTTGTATTAGGTTTCAGATGCACACACGCAAACAGAGGCAGCGTATATACCCATAGATGCTCACAAAGCCTACTTCCAACTGCATGATTATTACTTCACGCCTCCCTCATCACAGCAAATTCTTTAATGCAGGACATAAAATAAAAGTCATTAACAATGTTTATGAGGAAGCATATTGTGTTTAAGCGCGCATTGTGAAGAAAAAAAAGGCGTTAAGATTGTTCAGAGCATAGGAAGTGAGGAGGGGAGGAGGAAATCGTGTTTGTTGAATGTGTTTATGTGAGGATTACATGCAGTTTATGCAATTCAAGATTTCAGAAGCAGATAAGATCTTCAAAATCAGCCATAAAATCTGTATCTGATTTTTCACACCAAAGAAATAACAAAAAAATGGTTCTGTTTTCTCTGGAGGAAAACAGAAGGAAGGAGGCATAGGGCCAAATTCTGATCTCACTTTTGCTGGTGTTCAGTGAAATTGTTGGAAATATGCTGGATTTACACTGATGTGGGTGAGATTAGAGCCTTGCCTGTGGCAGACAGAACATCGTCTCTGTATGTTTACTATGGTTTGGTGCTATTTTAATACAAAACCTATTTTAAATACATAGATATTGCTGTAATGTAGTTGACAAGGTCATGGTAAGCAAATACAGACAAATGTTACAGAGCAATTTGCAGATTTAATATAATTTTGCTGATATTTGGCTGAGTTCTTTGGGTCTCCGTATAATTTTGCTACTTTAAATGTGTTTCTTATGAACGAGTTCTTAACTTAGAAGAAGTAAAAGAGCATCCGCCATGTGAGTCTGAAATGAATCAACACCCACATGCCATGTCCCTTTCAGTTGCTAAGTGACAGCTTGTCTCGCCCGATCTTGTAAATTTAATTTCTTTCTGGGTGTTTTTATACTCTTAAGATTAATCTATCCAGGCGAATCCTTCGTTCAGCAGCGCAGTTTTAGCCACTGCTGCGTAACTCATAGGTAATGCCTATTCATTTGGCACAGACACTAACACGGTGGGGTGAATGGGGCATCAATGTCCCATTTTCCACTGGCTCTAGGTCCGTTCTGGTGTTTGGGTGCATTTCTTCTATTTTACACGCTGAATCTGAGGTCAAATTCTATACCGCTGTAAGCCGGCGGAGATCCTTTTATTTCAGTGGATCTGTAGCAATTTGCACTGGCTGAGAATTTGGCCCCTAAAAGCTTGTGTCAACAAAAGTTTTAACTGGGGAAAAAGCAGTAGAAAAAACCTAAGTAAGTAAAGCTGTTGCTGTCAGGAGACATTTCTATTATGTAATCCTGAAATAGTAGTGTTTTGAGTATAGGCCTGTTCGGTCATCCTAAACAGAATTAGTACAGTTAGGAAAAGGGGGGAGGTGTGAGTGTTTCAAGGAGGTCTTTGAACGTTTTCTTCAAATGTTCATTGCATCTAAGATCCCATTTTTTGTGTGCCTTTATTTGCTCCAGAATACCGCCGGACTGCCAACAAAGGAGGGCCTGTCCTCCCAGGAATTTTCTGCATTCCTCTCTGGAGTAGGCATTTTTCTCAGCTACAAAGGCCCTTTGGCAAATTCCCTCTAATCATTGGATTTACCCTGGGCTCTGATAGGTGCCATTCATGAACTTGGTCTGCTGTTTGATGGGGCTGAAGCATTAATGGGATCTTTTCATGATAAACAAAACAGAGTAACATTACTGGAGGAATCACAAAGCTGCTCTTGTAGGGCAGCGCAGTTCTTTCTCCCTCCTTCTCTCTCTGTTTCCCTCCATTCTCCAGTTTCCTTTCGGTTTTTTCCTCATCCTTGCTTTTTGGCACATACACTGTTTTTCATCTGTGGGACCATTTTTAGTGGCAGATCTTGACCATGCTTGGCCCCAGGAGGTTCAGTAAGCCCGTACAAACTGCCCAGCTTTAGCAGCTCAGCTGTCTCTCCAGGATGTCTTCTACGCCATCAGAGGGGAGATGTCATCAGATCTTGATTCCTGTCTTCCCCTCCCATAGGTTCCATTCCCATCAATGGGTTTCGTTCCCATCAATAACTGGCCTTTGAGAAAGGAGGGAAAGGAAAAGAAGTGAAGGAAGGACTCACCTTGGTATCAAAACAAAAGCCGAAGTTGCCACCGCTTTTAAACTCCATTGATAATAGTGACTTTGTAGTGTTGTAAACAACACATTTGCAGTTTTTTTTTCTCTAGTAACTTTTTAAGAAGTGCTATACACTCCTAGTAACGGATATGTTGTGAAAAGTAGTATTCTGAGATCACAGTGATAATACAAAAGTAGTTGTATTTATACCAAATAAGCTCAGCAATCAAAGATAAGACAGAACTGCATCTTTTCTTTGAGGTTGTTTCTGCTCGGCTTTGTGGGGTGATGGGACCCATTAAAATGTAAACACTACAGTACTCTTTCTGACAGCTTTTGAGCCCAAGGTTGATTAACATGCAGAAGTGTTTTCTCAGTCTGAGGGAAGGTTCAGTTGAACTCCCAGAGTCTGTGTAGAACACGCTGAGTCCCAGCCTCCAAAGTGTCCTGCCTGAGCGAAAGCCCTAGAGAGCCTGGAGGCATCTAGACTCTAGCAGGATTCTGGGGAGGAGGCTGTTCCCTGCAGAAACCAGCAACCATGAGACCTGCCCCTGCTTTCATTTAAACGTCTCACATATGTTCTGATGAAACATCACACCAATGGCTTGGGTGAGCAGTACAGCTCCTTTTGAAAAACAAAAATTGCAAGATTTTTCTTTTAAAAAGTTTTAATTTTAAAACTCTGGGTTTGAAAAACATTACATTTCCAACCAGCACTTTTAGATGAATTAATTTTCACATTCGCTACCTAAAATGTCAGTTCATCTATTTTTGAAGCTGATAATGAATCCATTAAGTAAACATAAACCAGATATTTTTTGTTTCAGAATTTCCTAAAGCCAACCAATCTTTTTACACCAAAAAAAAAAAAATTGCTGAAATTTTCCTCTCCAAAATTAAAAAGAGGGAGGAATCAGACAGAAGGGAAATGAACACGTTGTCTTCCGTGTGTCACACATAACTTCTCACACTTCCATCCTGATGAACAACACTGTGTTTGGAAAGCGTTGGGGGAAAAGCTGGATGTGCTGTGGGTATGTTAGAGAGCTCTTCTTAGACTCATAAGCAGTAGATCAAGAGGCTACATGGAGAACCTTCCTAGCTCTTCAGATAAGAGCCTTAACCGTAAGCACCTGTTGAAACTGTTAACTTGGAGGAAACATAAGAGCTCTACCGTAATTGGACCTAATTAGAATCATAGAATCTTTTAGGTTGGAAAAAAACTTTAATATCATCGAGTCCAACCGTAAATGTAACACTGCCAAGTCCACCGCTAAACCATGTCCCAAAGTGCCACGTCGCTGAAAAAAGACATTGTATCTCTGCCTCTGCTGGATGGAGTGAACTAGCAGATGGGGATCTGCTGAAGGTCTTCTCCATAGCCGTATCCTTTGGGTCATCTGATTTCTCCAGGTGAAAAAAAAACTTGAAGGAGAATATGTGCACTGTGTGGGAGATAAGAGTTATAGCTCTTTTGGGGAAAACTCCCCAAATCTTCCGTCCTTCATCCATCCATCTGTCTGTCCATCTACCCATCTCAGTCTCAAAGCTATTGGAGAAGGCAGGGCTTTTCTGATGTACTCGGGAGACGGAAAAGGCTGCCTGAGCTGACAGTCACAAGAATGGAAAGCCCCCAGAGATCCAGATGACAGCTCTGAAGGCAAATAGAGGTGAACAAGTGAGAGTAAGAGGTTGCATCTCTGACAAATTAAGGGACAAATGGGGTGAGAATGACTGCAGTGCTGTGTAAACTAATCAGGCTGGCTGGCCTGGACGTAGTGAACACCCTGGTGGGACTCCTGCCTTGGTCATGCCACAGCCAGGACCTGTTGAGTGTATTTCACCATCTTCCATGTGCTGTGTTTCCAAGGGGATCACATCTGATAGCGTGCGCTTGTGGAAATTTGGCAGCTGCAGAGGGCCGGGAGAGTACAGAAAGGAGTCAAGGCACTGGCTTGACAAAAATTCGGTCTTCTTAACTGTAAGGAGACGCAAGATATGAATGACCTTGAGGCCCCAGAGCCCCTCAGCTCTTCCATATCAGCTTCCAAACCTGGAGTGCTCAATGTTTTATTAACAGTTGCTATAACTATAAACACTTACTTGGCACCAATCACTGTGGTGTCCAAGGACCTTCGTGCATTTTAGTGAATTAATTAAACATGTTACAGCGTTTAATGCCCACGGTGGGAGATTCAGCCCTGGGCCATGTGGACTCGGAGTTGCATGGTTTGAGTGGGACACATGATTAAAGGATGCGTAGTCATAACTCCAGTCAGTGCACTGACAACTTTGTTTTGCATTTGTTCACTTTTTAAATTCACCTTCCAAAACACTCATTGCCAAAAATACCACAGGGATAATGAAATATTGTGAAAGCAACTTTTATGTTCGAAATTATATGTTTCATACCTCCCGAGAATATCTTGAATGGTATAGAAATTAGAGGTACCTTTAAATAATGGAGTCTTTTTCTCAAAGGCTATTGGTAAAATTGAGCTTTGCTGTCCTCAAAGAACTAGTGCTGTAAAATGCCAATCATGGCTTAATTGTGATTCAGTATGTTAATTACACGTGACAGACTAAAGGTCTTTGAAGTCTAATTCTTGATTGTGTCTAATAATCTTGTTTTTTATAGTGCTGAACTTTAAAACATAAGCCTGCAGCTAAACCAATCCAGGCAGATCTAGTCGTGAGGTCACATTTAACAGTGATTGAAGGTGAAGTCCTTCTAGTGTTCAGTTGGAGACTAGAGGAGAGTCATGAAGGGGTCATCCCAGAGGTCAGTCTCCAGCCACAAGCTCAGGTTTTCTGCAGATCTATTTCCCATTTGACTGAAAAAGAGTAAGAATAACCATTTGAAAATTGTGGTGACTCAAGTAAAATGCTGCCCTTCTGATCAAACATAGGAAATACTGGCATGAGGAGGGGGAAGGCTGAGCCTCTGTGTGCCAATCGACCTCTTCCAGCTCACTGAGAAAGGACCTCTGCCTCTGCTGGACGGAGTCAACTAGCACATGAGGGTCTGCTGAGGGTTTTCTCCATAGACATAGCCTTTGGGTGATCTGATTCCTCCAGGTGAAAAAAACCTCAAAGCAGAATGTGTGCTCTGTGTGGGAGATAAGATTTACATTGGAGAAAACCTTCTGGTGTTACAGAAAGAGCTTGATGACAATTGTCTCCTTAGTTCCCAGTGATGCTAACAGGTTGACATCTTCTTCAAGGGAAAAACAGATGACAGCATACATAAGTGCTCCTTTTGGACTTTATTCCAAGTTAGGAAAACAAAAGACATGCAACACTTCCCCAAAAAGGATGTCCCTTACTGCTCATTGCTTCCCTCCTGTCCGTGGCTCCTACGCAGATGGGCCGTGAGCAGCCATGGCCCACAGTTGCCATGAGTTCGCAGCACCAGCTCTCCTTTTCCCCTCCACTGCAGAGGTGTAGGTCGTGAGCGATACAAATTGAGTGCAAGGAGCTGCATTCTCTCTCAACTGTGTGCAGGGCTGTGATTAACTGCAGCAGAATTTGAGCCATGCTGGCTTGGGGTTGAGCTTGGGTAAGAGTTTACTGGAGCTGGTTTGGAATTCTTGGGGGATTATTTTTTTCATCCAGAAACACTAAATTGTTTAATCGGGTGAGACCCAACCTGGAGTACTGTGGCCAGCTCTGGGGTTCTCAGTACAGGAAAGACATGGACCTGTTGTAGGGGGTCCAAAGGAGGGCCATGAAGATGATCAGAGGGTTGGAGCACCTCTCCTATGAGGACAGGCTGAGAGAGTTGGGATTGTTCAGCCTGGAGAAGAGAAGGCTCCGGAGAGACCTTACTGCGGCCTTCCAGTACTTAAAGGAAAGATGGGGACAGACTTAGCAGGGCCCGTTGCGATAGGACAAGGGGAAATGGGTTTAAACTAAAAGAGGGTAGATTTAGACTAGATATAAGGAATAAATTTTTTATTATGGGAGTGGTGAGACGCTGGAACAGGTTGCCCAGAGAGGTTGTCGATGCTGTGTCCCTGGAAATATTCGTGGTCAGGTTGGACAGGGCTCTGAGCAACCTGATCTAGTTGAAGATGTCCCTGCTCATTGCAGGGGAAGTTGGACTAGAGGACCTTTAAAGGTCCCTTCAACCCAAACTATTCCATGATTCTCTGAATTCCTAAGAGGAAAGGTCCATTTCAACGAACTTCCGATTTCAATTAAAAGCCAAAAAAAAGTTACATGTCCTGTTCTGGCATTTTCTAAATGAAAAAGTTTGCTTTTCTGTTTGGAAAATGAATCAGTCTATGATTAAAACAAACATGAAAGATCAGAACTAAGTACCAATATCTGAAGTTAGACATTTCGGTTGATTTGTTACGTTGGTGTTTTTGTTTCATAAACATTTTTTTGATGTTTTCATTTTTAAAGGACTTTTAATTACTTTTCTTCCTCAGTCCTTAGAATAGCAACTGCTGCGTCATACAACTTCTGATTCTCTGCCCTTAGCACGGTATTTGTCAGATTGGAAGGCAAAGTCACTAGCCTTTGGTTGCATGTCAGCACCGCATCCTCTGTCTTGGTTCATATGGAGGAACCAGAGCTGTAGCTGGAAAGAAAAAAAGTGCTCTTTGACTGATAGCACCATGGTCTCTTTTAACTTCAGGAGCCGAGTCTTCAGCCCCAGCTGCTTGGCAGACAAGCCAGTCTCGGGGCCAGAGAAGAGCCGTGGTACCACTACCATTGTGGTGGCTGTTGTAGATCATGTAGCTTGTGCAAAAATTATGTGATTTGTCAAGTCCGTTTTAGTCCTGAGAAGGAAACACAGTCTGAAAAGGTCTCACAAAATGGGGAAAATATTTAGCACTTCTTGTGCTAAATTCTGCACGAGATCTTCCAGAAAGATAGTATAGCCTCTTATGTGGAGTTATAATAACCTCATAAAAGTGATATGAGGTTGATTCTTTGCTCGTGCCAGAGCACCAGAACTTGGCTCACTCTCCCTTTGCGTTTTCGGTTCCCACATGCACATGAGGTATACATTTTGAAGAATGAAGGCAATTGATCATGGGAACAGCTTGCTTAGGGGATGTGGTGAATTCTTCAGGACTTGCAGTCTTTAAATCACAATTGGATGTTTTTCTAAAAGATATGAAATACTTTAACCTGAAATTATGATGTTGATGCAAGAACTGCTGGGCAAAACTCTGCGACTTGTGCTGTGCAGGAGGTCAGACTAGGTGATAGCAATGGCACCTTCTGGTCTTGCTGGTGTCTGTCGGGGGTGTTGGGAGATTTATTAATTACTCCGACCCGTACACTGTGCCTCATTTCAGTGTTTTATTCAGTTTGCTGCTGCGATGAAGACTATTCAATTGCTGCAGCAGTAAAAATGATCTGAAAGCAAAACTTCATCCCTTCCAGAGCTGTGTGCTGGCGAGAAAGTAATGATTCCCTGGGTAAGGGATTTCCCTGGGAAAGAGGACAAGTCATCCTGTCTGCCCATTGCCAATCCTGGCTACCCATTGCCAATGGAGGACCCCACGTAGTAAAGCTGTAGGAAGATGTCCCCTTCGAGATCCAGCTGTGCCGGTGGAAGAGGTCACTGCACTCGGCTGCTCGTCACAGCCTCCCAGCCAGAGGTTACTGACCTTGCCCAGCTGCTGCTGAGCCCTGTCTGCAAACGCTTCCTAATCCGCTCCAAGCAAAATCGGCTGCATTAGTTCAGTCGTTTTAATGGTCGATCTGAGCGAGCCTGGCCAATTTTGTCTGAAGGGGATGGGAAGCCGTGCCACAAGGCACGCCGGTGGCGGAGCAGGGAGAGCGGCAGCCGGCAGCAGTGCCGTCCTCCCACGGGAAGAGGATGCCTGTCCTGGGGTTCAGAGCTGGCTCTCCCTTCCCCTCTCCGCTGCCCAGTTCCCACCTCAGAGACTCTCTCATCAGGAGCAGATGATTAGGCTCCTTATGTTTAATATCTGCTTATTCTGTGGCACGAGGCTTTTTACTGCTTTATTTGCACGCACGCGAGCCCCACCTGGATTCCAGTGTAATTATCTTGACTGCACCTCCACCATATCGAATCCCGGTTACAGGCACATCCTTTAGAAAAGGATTTGTTTTATTTACTCATCTAGGAAGCAGAAGTTCACATCCTGTGAGTTGTACTGGCCTTGTTTTTCCTGCTCGTTTCTGGCATTACTCTGCCACTACTGCGAAAATGTGTTTAACTTGTCAGCTCCCAGCGAGCAATAATTGCATTATCAGCTCTATCAAGTTATCAGTGAACCTACAAAGCAGCATCTTTTAATGAACCCCTATGCCTTGCAGCCTCCGTGCTTGCAAAGCAGCACACATGAAAGAGATTGTTGTGCCTGGCATCAGTACAGACTTGTGCCGAGACCGGCCTCATTTAGTGCAAGTTTTATTACCTGTGGAATTTAAAAAGGATGTTCAGTGTAGCATGTCCGACAGGCAGGAAGCTAAGGCTTGATTTTTAACTCTGGTTAATATCCAAATATTTTGTTGTACAGGAACTGCTAATTTTTGTTTGATCTTTCCAACAGCTACCGAGCCAAAGTCAGCTGCAGTCATAACCTCAGTAAGGAGGCTGAGGGCTTGCGTAGCCAGCAGTGATATCCTGGATTTCAAAGAGCGTAATCCGGTCAAATGAGGAGGGAATCTGGTCTAACATCCGTAGTTTCTGTTGGTTTGCAGAAGTCGCATGAGTTTATAAAACCTGCTACTCTGTGGGAGGAATTTGAGGATGGCGGTCTTCGAGAACTCACAGAAGCCAGTCCACGCTAGTTTTATTTTATTCCGAGCATAATGTTAGTTGGCATGTGATGAGATCAGAGTTTCTATTAGATGTTAATTGAATTTATTACAGCAGCCCTTGCTGGTATCGCTTCGATGGAGGTCCTGTCAATGTTTCCATTATAAACTTTGTTTATTAGTAATAACACAGCCATAAAAATTCTCTCCAGATTGAAATGTAGTGCACAAGTTCTCAGCCGAGATCCAAGAACATCTCTCTCTTCCTTAAAATTTGAAGGAAATTGGTTTGGCCATGGTTTAGTTAGAGTAAGACGAAAATAGGATTTTGGCTGCATTTGGACATATTTTACATTTCTTTCACTAAAACAGAAACAAACATTTTATAGGCAATAATTTTCTTTACTGTTTTTATATATAACAAAATTAAGGAACCAGACAGTAAAAAGATTTTGCGTACAATTTAACTGGCTATCCACATGTGAAAATATGGCATAATTCCTCATCTCCTCAGCAAGGGGATTCTATTTTAAACTCGGTGGTGAGGGAATAGGAGTTGTTACGCTCTGAAAGTATCATGTAGGCATTGCCTTTTAAAAAAATGCATATACAGTATAGGATTAAATCATGGGTTTGCTAATCTAATGTCCTGTATATAGTAGTCAGCACGAGAAAAAGATACAAACACTCTCGTAATAGACAGTTATTAATGAAGAAAGCCCGCAAGGGAAGATTCAGTCAGGTTTATGGGCCTTTAATGGTTGTCAGATGCCCTGAAACATGAGGATGTAGATCTCAAACAGCACTAATTCACCTTTTAATTTCTCTCCATTCTTCTTTAGTTTGTATAGCTACTTTTGATAATTTGATGTAAATAGATGACCTGCAAGCAGGATGCTGGTCCTACAGACACCTCGTGCAGCCCCCGCAGGGCACTCTCTAGCTGTGGGCAGTTTGGGGGCTGCAGAGGGAACACGGCTTAAACCCTGGGGGCGCAGCTATGTGCTGGAGCCCAGGCTTTCTGTGTCTGCAGGTTGGAGAAAGGTGGTTCGCTCTCTCTGCTCCCAGCTCCCATCAGCCGCTATCTGATCACCAAGAGAGGGGTCAGCAGCTGCACCGGGTGACGCCTTGCTCACCAGCATCATCCTTTCTGCTGTCACTCAGCGCAGGGAAGCCAGACACAAAATGAGTAGCCCAAGGCTCAGCGGGGTGCTAAAGGAAAGATAAGTCCAACTTCTCACAGTTGTTGGACCCCCCCCTGTTTCTTGGTGGCAGACTGCTTTGAGGGGACTTCTTTGCAGGCAGGAGAGAGAATGATTTTTAGGTGGAGCTTTTGTAGGTATTGTTAGTCTGTAACATCCACTAGATTCATCTGGAGATTCTGGGATTGTTTTATGTTACATTGTTATTTTAGATATTATTTTATGATTGTTATGCTAAATTCTAGGATTGTTTTATGTTATGTTTTATATGTTATAAAGCTGCTTTCAGTGTTTCCCAGGCAGTTTTCACAGTCCAGTACTATGTATGGTCTTTCTTCTAAAAACTTTGTCAGGTGAATTTAATTCTTGTGGAAGGTGTTAGTCTGACGGTCCTGGAATCAAAGTCATCTGCTGATTCCTCATCTGGATTAAATCATTACCATGTTATCATTACTATTGTAGCTGCCTGATGAAGGTACTAGCCCCCTAATTCTGGGGAATGGTAACGTGCTAAAGTCCTGATCAGGAGGAACAAAAAAGGGTTTTAAGCTTGGTTGCTTGCCCCAGTCTGTGACTGCTCACAAGAGCTGTGATGAGCAGCAATCACAGCATCCTTGCCAATGAAGGGAACGGCTGCTGCAGCGGGACTGGGACACCACCATCACATTGTGCACTTAAAAACTTTCTGCAAGTTTGGTTGACATATGCTGCATCTTTATTCAGGTTTTAAACTTCTATGCTAGAAGCTGTGTAGCTGGTCACTGCACCGATGGAGCTACTAAGAGTGTGGTGTCAGTGACCAGCACCATAATTATGCCCACAAGGCAAAGCCTGGGCTGTGCTGTGCTGCCAGGGCTCGTGGCCCGGCTGCCCCATGGGCCAGTCCTGCAGGGAGTGCTGGCAGCCGGAGCAGCGCTGCTGCTGCAGCCCCGGACCACCCCGCAGGGAAGGGGTTGTGGCTCTGTGATCTACACTGACGTGAGGTAGGGGCCTTCCAGTACCTAAAGGGGGACGACAGGAAAGATGGGGAGGGTCTCTTCATCAGAGAGTGTAGCGATAGGATGAGGGGTAACGGTTTTAAGCTGAAAGAGGGGAGATTTAGATTAGATAGTAGGAAGACATTCTTTACTGTGAGGGTGGTGAGGCACTGGCACAGGTTGCCCAGGGAAGTTGTGGATGCCCCATCCTTGGAAGTGTTCGAGGCCAGGCTGGATGGGGCTTTGAGCTGCCTGGTCTAGTGGGAGGTGTCCCTGCCCAGGGCAGGGGGTTTGGGACGAGATGATCTTTAAGGCCCCTTCCAACTCTAACCATTCCATGATTCTATGATATGGATATGGCATACATAGCACTTCCTGGAGGTTTAGTGATTTTTTTTTAATGAAAGTCCCTATCTTAAGCATAAGCTGCCAGCTTAACATTTCACCAGACAGCTTTTGTGTCAGATTTACAGAGGTTCATGCAGATGCGATGGAAAGATTAGAGTGCAAATGGATGTTCCTCAGATACTTCGTGAACAGGAAGTGACCAAAGGAGATCTCAGAAGATTAGGTGGCAGAGATTGTTTTGTGGTGCATGAGCACGGCTGCTCAAATGTGCTGGAATTTGGTGCACGCTCATGAGAAGATCTTTCATCGACACTTGTGACATGAGATAAACTCAATGTGGTAATTAAGCTGTTTCTATAAGACAACAGGAAGGGAAAAAAAGATTGAGAGAGTCATTATTTATGCATATTTTTTAGTGTATGGGAAATTGTGTGGTTCTATAGCATTAGAGGCCTCGTACAAACTTCAGATGGTACTGTGAACCAGAGAGAGATCCCAGTACTCTGCCGTGCTGGGCGGCTGGGTTGCTTCGAGGGATTCTACTCTTGGGTTTCTCTTGGAGCTTTTCATAGCAGAGTGCATCTCCTCATGTGACACGAGCCAGTTCTTGCCACTGCTGCATCCCTGGAGTGAAACCTGGCTGATGTCCAGCTGCCAGGTGTAGATTTTGTCCGGCGCATCCCCAAATGGCTTACCTTTGGCTCTCAGACTCATCACTAGTCTTTGCCTATACACTTGGAGCAGACAAATCCCATGGTTTAATATGTGCTAACCTCCTCTTTGCTTAATTGGGGAAAGGATAAAAGCAGGGTGCTCGGGGGTCTGAGTCAGTGAAATCTCCCTCCGTGGACCTGCTGGCCATATTGAAAGCCAGAGTGTGTGGGATTTGAGAAGGATACAGGTTTCGGGAGTGGAAGCACACAGAGGTGCGCTGTTATAGCGGGGTATAAAGCTTTATTAGCTGCTGCCAAGGCTATTTTTGTTGAAATATTATCATCAGAAAATTAGGTTTCAGGTGAAAACAAAATTTTGAACTGAAAGTACTTGCTCACTTTAGAAAATTATGCCTTAATGAATAACCCCAAAATGTAATGTTTTATAGTCCATGCCGAACTACCGTATCAGTAATCAGTTTTCCTATGAAAAGCTGAGGTTCTCTCTCCATCAGTGTGTGGAAGTTCATGTGGAGCAGGGAGGGGGGAGGTGGCAGAGGTTCATGTGCGTTTTCCAGCCTGCTTTCATGTGACCTGAACCGAATCCAAATGGTTTGCAGAGTTCAGGGGTACATTGAGATATGCGGCATTAACCCATTCACAAGTTTGAGAAGGAGGGAAGGGAGGAGGTACTTACGGAGACACAATACTCATGTGAGCCTTGCGGGCCAACTGTTGAACTGGTGTAAATTGGTCTGGCTCCATTGACCTGGAGCTATGCTAAGTATGCATTAGGGGGTCTGATGCATTCAAGCAGATACGGCTTTGTTTGCATTCATTCAGAAATTGTGCCAGTACCCAAAGCATGACACGAGCACATATTTTAGAATTTAAAAATATAAATCAGGCTGATTTTGAATGTGCTGTATTTTTTTTTCCTTTGTGTTAGTTATTTATGGCACTGGAAACTACAAATTAGCATGGATCCCAAGGAATTGTTTGATCTAAAATAAGGAAAATTCCTTTAAAGGAGAAACATTTACGGCGCTGATTGTTATTTATTTTATTAAGCATATAAGGGTTGTTTGGATTTGTGTCCTGCCTGTAATTCCTGTGTTTAGAGCAATGCTGATGGGAAAATAGTATCCAGCGATTTATGAAAGGTGATACTGTGTCAACAGATAGGTGGTGGGTTAGGACATGTGACAGCAATCTTCCACAGCATTCAGAGCATTCAGACCATATGCTTTGAAACATCAGTAAAATACATGTCAGAACCACTTCCTCCCTGTGTCCCCCTCTGGAGGACCACGGCAGGGGAACGCGAAGGAGGGGAGCGGGGAGGCTGCTTTGCAGCCCTCAGCGCCGGGGTGCGGGCTGGAAGGGGGGAGAACCGCAGCACCTTCTCCCCAGCGAATGGATGAAGTAAGTTCAAACATGTGAGGAAGTGGATGGATGGGGGCAGCAGCTGCGTGGCATGAGCAGGACGTGGTGGACTGGTGCGAGGTTTGCTCATGAGTATTTACTGACTGCTTTTTGGAGCAGCAAACTCATGGAAATTAATGGTGGAAGCGTGGTCGTCGGCTGTTGTTTCGACTCCTGATTTTCTGCACTGTCCTGGTTTTTGTCTATAGGTTGTAAGAGCTTTTTAGAAACACAGCATGTCTTAGCATATATAGTTTGCAGAGGGGATGAAGGCTAAAGAATGTTAGAGAAAGGTTTTTCTCTTTGGAGGCTAGCATTGGAGAAAGATTAATTTTCAGTTTTACTCAGTCAAAGCTCATTGTCGAGGCATCCCGTCTCTACCCACTGCTTCTGCTTAATGGAGGTAGGGGTTGCAGGTACAAGCTCAAGTCACTAAGCTCAAGATAGCTATTTGGGAGCCCTTTTGAGTGCACATACAACCCCGGGGATAGCGGGAAACCCCCTTCGTACCTCTTTGGCTCAGCCCGGAAAACTGTTCAGACAGGAGGAAGCACCTCAAACCACAAATAAACTCTTCTGTTCATTTGAAGGTAATGGGCCAAAACTCGGTATTTTTACTCAGGCAGAACTCTCACTGAAGTCACTAGGCAGTGTGGCTGAAGAAGGGCGGCAGGTCTCGCTCTGGAGTTATTTATTAGAACGAGCATTTCTGAACCTCCTGCTGGTAGCGCTCATCTGCCTAAAAAACAGGCTTCTTGGGAAGGGAGCGACAGGGGAGTCCTGTGTGAAGGCTATAAAATGGTCTGCATTCTGTATTAATATTGATTTAACAATCATAAAAGGAACATAAATGTTTAAAAATTAAATATTTTTTTGTTTAAATATTAAACGTTGGCATTTCTACTCCTCCTGATTTTTAAATCAGCCTTGAAGGCGGCTGGGGCTGGTTTATAGTCATTTCTTGCCATCCCTCCTAGATAACTTTTTAGCAGCACAAAAGCTTCCAGGCAGGAGAGGGTACCAGACAGGCTAATTGTAATTTTGAGGGTGATTTCCAAATGTGCATCACTGTTTATTCCTGTTGAGAGGTGTTCCTCACCTTTTGAACTTTCTGACTGCCAGCCTAGGTCATCCAGATGTCAAGCAGATTGATATTTCTGAGTTCAGCACAGCACAGAGGGGAATAACCCATTCAGGCCTCCTTGAGAGATCAGTGACGGCTTTCTTAATTGAATAAGGGGTGACTCAGTGTTTTATGAGCATCTCTCAACACAGTCGTTAGTTTTATCAGTATGAAGTTTTAAAAAAGACAGCCCTTGTGCAAACAGCCTCTGAGTCCGTGCCAGCTCGCAGCTCTCTGCCAGCAAGACCTTGCCATTGACGCCGACTGCTCAATCCAAATACATGGGCAGGACTCCCCGAGGGGGGAAATTCTCAGCTGGTTTGTGATGGTCCTCATGGCTGCGAAAGGGCATGGTGACTTTATACCTCCTTGCATTCTCTCTTCTTGGGTGAGAGGAGCAAACCGAGTTCATGTAAAGTTGGGCAGCTTTGGAGCCTCTTGTGCCAGTGCTGTGTCGGCAGCTGAGACCTGCATGGCGACAGAGGAGCCTGCGTCACCTCTGGCTCTGCATACCGTGGAGCTCCCTGGCAGAAGGCTGGCTTGGCACTGGCGATGGCAATGCACATCCCCAGTGTGAGCGGGGTTGGAGAGTGACTCGGGGAAGCTGAGTCAATGCGTTCCTCCACTGCCGCCTCATCCGTGTCCTTTCCTGCAGCCAGCCAAAAGGAAAGTTGCCTTTAATCCGGCCAGTAAGTCTCACTGCCCTCCCTCAGCAGTCTCCAGGGCCGCTGCTTGAAATAGAGATACGTCGTGAAACACCCTCATCATTCAAAAAAATCGCTTCAAGGCATTCCTCCCAGAAATGAAATCTCTGGGATGCGTTCGGTCAGCCAAGAAGAAACTGTGCAAGAAAATTCCCACAGTCACGCTTCCTCCTAAGCCACAGGGCTGGATTCGGACAGACCTCCGCAAATAAAGCCATTTTTAAGCACGTTTCTACCTTCAGTCTGGTTGCCTTGTGCCCATCACGAGGTGTGTTTCTGAGTGGCAGGGCGGGCTCCCTGGGAGAAGCCATAGGTGGTTGTGAATAACCCTCTCCTCCCAGCATTTCATGTAGCAGACGCTTCCTGACACGTGTGTGAGGGATGCGACGTGCAGCCGCACCGTCCAAGCAGGTACTTACTCTGCTCTGCCCTACGGGGCATAGCTCCTCCCCACCAGCGTCACCTCGGGAGGAGAAAGCCGAACGGCCAAAGATAAGTTTGAGTTTGAAGAGCTGGGAAAAAGGGCTACCAACGCTTAATGTTGTGTAGAAGATGCATCAGAAATGTGCAGGATTGCACCTTCCCTCCAACTGGTCTCCTCCTTCCTGCCCAACCCCTCACGGTTGTGCTGAGAACGCTAAGGGAATAAAATTGCTGGAGTTTTGTATTGGTGGCTGCCTCAAAATACGCCTCCGGGGGAAAAACACTGAAGGGCTGAAGTTTGGTTTGGGGATATTGGCTATAGCTGCTGTGAAGGTTGCACGGCTCACGAGCACCTAACTTGGGGCAGCTTTCCTTTCACTGCCCATGGTCCCAAAATGCCGGGTTCTCACACCCAATGAATAAGAGTCTAGAAGGCAACCATCCAGCTCCCTACAGAAACCGCGCTCAAGCCTCCTGTATTCCTGCAAGAGAGAAAATCCTCCGGCCGGATCCGCCACCTCATTCCTCAGTGCTGTTTGCAGAGGCTGGAAGAATGCGCTCGGGCAGCAGCCCAGCTCCGAGGAAGAGCTGGCCGAGAGGGGGGAGACCGGCGAGGAGGCTGAATCGCACCCCTACTCCGGAGGAGGTGACGGGGAGAGCTGCCTGTGAAGCGCGCACATCTTTCAGCAGCAAGTTGTTTGTCTTCTCACTCTTGATTGTTAATGACCATGAAATGCTAGTGGGAGGCCGGCCAGGACACCCGTTCTCTCTCTTTCTAGCTTTCAGGGATCCCAGCACTTTGGGATGATGAAATAAATGTAGGTTCTCAGTCCAAAATAATAACACTTTGCAAAGTGGAAATGCAAATTTCCTGCGATATCCCTGAATAGCAGGTGGTATTTCCTGAGGTATTGTTTCTGACCTTCAGGGAAATTGATATTATGAACTGACTGAGGAAAAGGAGTACAGTATCAAGCTCCAGCAATTAAAGTAAAACAATGAGAGGGTAGTAAACTGAGTAAAGAAACAAGCAAGAGAAGGCTTGGATTTTGTATATTTGTTGCTGGGGTTTTTGTTGGTGGTGTTGGTGGTGCACTTAAGATGCATCACCACTCTTTTTACAGAAAAGGCAGTGGCGGAAAGGAAATACGAGAAAGCATTTAACATTAAGTTCAGTTGCTTTTAAGGGCACAAGCAAATAATCTGGAATAATTCGTAGTGTTAGTATTACTAAATAAGTAAAAATTAGCTGGGTGACAGGTTAACTAGTACTCGTGTATGTTCAGCAAAGCAGACAAACATTCACTGAAGCTTCTAACAGTGAGATTAGGAGCAAACTTGCCTGTGTTTCTGTTAACTGGATTTTGCTTTGAAAAAGGGGCACTTTGTGCTTGATCGCTGTCAGGCAAAAATCACCGTTTTGATTCTGATTTTATGAAAAGGAGATGAGCTATTGGGTTTGCTTCAGGTAGTGTCACTTGCATCTCCTTTGAGTTAAAGCCATCGAATGTGATCTTACGTACGTGATGTTGTTTCTTCAGGTGTATTCAAAACCGGTACTTATCTAAAGCAAAGACTGATAACTGATTTTAAATTTCTTCTGAACTGGCGTTGCTGCATATTCCTACACTATATATAATTTCATAGCTGAAAGACCTATATACTACCTTGCCTCACCCTGTAGAACCTCCAGGGTTCATTTTAGACATTAGGAAGAAGTTCTTTACAATGAGGGTGGTGAGGCACTGGAACAGGTTGCCCAGAGGGGTGGTGGAGGCCCCATCGCTGGAGACATTCAAGGCCAGGCTTGATGAGGCTCTGAGCAACGTGATCTAGGTGAAGATGTCCCTGCTTACCGCAGGGGAGTTGGACTAGATGACCTTTAAAGGTCCCTTCCAACCCAACACATTCTATGATTCTATGATTTTCTTCCAGTGCCACAGTCTCCTGCACTCTCCCGCGGGCAGTTAACTGGGGCTATCAACCCAGTGGATTTGGGTTGGGTTCACTTACGTGAGATTGTTCAAACAATTCTGAGATTTCTAGTTATGTGCATCTGGTCTTAGTGGGTTTTGTGTCGACTCCTTTAATTTTCCTTGATCATAATTTATTATTTAATTTCCCTGCAGCACATGCACGCATGTTCCTACTGTGTAAGGAAATGCTTGTGAAAAAGAAACCATTATGACAGTATTTCTATGAGACAGACTAGCTCTCCCTTGTTAGGCTAGTGAGATTGGTATCCAACCCTTGATTCACAGATGCTAAAGCCAGATGGGACCATGTGATAGTCTGATGTGACCTCCTGTGCAGGATGGGCCATGGGAGTCCATCACAAGCAAAGATCTACTACAGGTTGCTTAGAAATATGGCCAGAGGGGGATTCCTTCCTATGGATGGCATTTGAATGAAGATGACAAACTCTCATCATCTTTTGAGTCACATTTTGAAAATGGAGACTGTGATAGAGGTCTAGAGCAGTTCCAAGAAACCCGCATTCAGTAATATTTTTGACACCAACATGTTCCGTGAGGAAGTATTTCATCTCTCTGGGCCTCTTTTCCACAGCCCACCTTTTGTCAATCTTCCATGTTTGGAGCACCCGTTCTTCATCCAAGCGAATCAGCTGTGCAGCATCTAATGCAGAGACAGTAAATTTCCCCGATTCTCCCAATGTTGTATGAAAATCTTGTTGCCCAGAGTCTTTCTGCCTCGCTTGCTGGGTCCATTGCTTGTTTCCCCAGAGTTGTGCAGTGCCGTGGGAAGAGAGGAACGGAGTGAGTAGCTATGTGAACATTTGCTGGGCAGCCTGGAAGTGTCAGCTTTGGTGGTTTTTCCTGTCTTCAGTAGCACAGGGTTTGATTCCTCCCGGTCCCACTGCTGTGGTATGTAGTCCACCACGATACAGTTCATGAGCTATTGGAGGGCTACAGTCCTTTGAGTGCCTGGAGGCACCTGCCATTAAGTCTAGCTCCCAGCTGACAGAGTCTAAAAATTACCCTAGAAGCGGCAGGGGCTTCTTGAGAATTGGGTTATGTTTTGTGCTGGTCAGAATCCGTTCAGGGCAGGTAGGTTGCTGAACTTGATTTTAAGAACTAAGACTTCTCAAAAATTAGCAGTCTTAAGGTGTAAGCCAACTTAGTGCATTAGCACTAAGTTCTTCTCTCCAAATCTATAAAAACAGATATGGACATAACTTCTAGTTTGAGATATTTAATGCATGACCGAGTTACAGTGTCCTGGCTGAGCTTTGATAAGTGTTAGTGACTGCCCACGTACAGGCTGCCAGCCTGTCCTCATTGCTAAGTACTATTCCTTCACCTTAGTAAAATACATGTAAAGTGATGCTGTATATCCTCACATCTGAAGTAGGCTAAAACCTGTATGTATTCTGTTATTGCTGCTTACCTGGTGATGACTTTTAAAATGCCATGTAAGTTAGTGATGTGTTCTATGTATTTAAATCCTGCAGAATGCAGTAGCTCACTAATACCACAGTGGAGAGTTGTTTGTTGGTTAGTAGCCGTTCATAGATCACCCAGTGTGATTCATGTTTTAGACAACAGAAGTCAAGTCACAAGATGGTCATGGGAGGAGTATTGCTGTTTTGAAAATAGTGGGGTTGTGATCTGAGTTTCTGACAAATACATCCAACACAAGCAGTGTTCTGTTCTTTTTATAGACCAGTGCTGTGAAAGGGGTATGTATATGTCCCCTGGGCTCTCAGATTATATAGACTAACTGGGAAACAAAATGAATACCTCCAAGGACACCTAGCCGCTGTGCTGGGATGCACTTTTATTTCTGATTCACTGAGGATGAATGCCTCTGCATGGTACTCAAGAAAACTGTCATTGGAGGTCTTGTTTTTCAGATGAAACGTAAAATCAAGGCCCTGACCACTCGTGGTCATTAGCGTTCCCATGGCACTTTTCAAAAGAGTCAGGGTTTTGACCCCAGTGTCCTGGCCAAATTCCAGTTTGGATAATTACATCCTTCCTTCCCTGCCACGTACACTGGATATGCTATTCACCTCATGCCCCAGCTGTATGTAACATTGTCTTGTGCTGTTAAAACAGCTGCCAGACCTCATCCCAGAGATGGCTGCGTTTTGGTGCAGAGTGAAACAGATCCCTTTATAAGGTTCCCATGTCACTTCCAGTGTATAAATCACTTTGGGATCTGCAGAGATGAAAAGGATATTCAGAGATGGTTACGTATTTAAATACTGTGATTGTTTTTAGTTATCTGATACGTATTCTTAAGCTTTTCATAAGGAAGTTCATGTTGAACTGAGGAGTAGTACCGATACGACACATCACACAGCATCACAGGTCTCCCGCTGGCATCTGGTAATGAGTTAGGTTTCCATCTCTGAAGGAACACTGACGGTTAAGAAAAATGTACTTGGAAAAAAAAAAAGAAATCCACCACAAGTGATACTGATGAGGAGATAGACAAACATGTTCGTTGTGGTGGTGTCCAGGCACTTCACAGGTTTTTTTTGCTTGGGGTTTGCCCTTATCTGCTATGTACCAATAGGTCAGGTTCAAATTGAGTGCTGTAGTCTTCAGGAACTAGATGTCCTTGTCTGTATCTGTGTTACTGTGGGATGCTAATCAGTGACTGTATTATCCATTTTGCTCCTAAAGTCTCCGTGGTTCATTGGCATCCCAAGCTCTTCTGGGAACGTAACGCCTGCACACTAAAGACTCCCCCAGGACACTGGCAGCCTGCAGTTGGAGTGTAGGGTGGACGACAGGCAGGTGAAAGCGCACTCCCAGATATTACTGGCCAGTGCTATAAGTGAAGGTTCAAAATTTTAAATGGACCTACTCACTGTTTTCTAGGGCAGGGTGGGTTAAACTACAGCGCATGGGCTGGATCCTCCCTGCCAAAATTATCAACAGTGCAAAATTACTTTGCATCCTCTTTTCTGAAGGCCCTTATCCTGGGCAGGGGGCAGTGGCCTTCTTTCTACTGTGGTCTCTCTTCAAGGATGTGTGGATCCTGCTCTTCACTCATCTGATCTCATGTCTGTCAGTTGGCCCAAGCACAGACATCATCTAGTCATGGGATGAGCATGGATGTGAAAGAAGTATCTTCATGTATTAAGTCATAGTTGGAGTTGAGCATAGAGGCCTTGAGTACCTCCATAAGGGACTGTTCAACCAACCCCAGCCCAAAAGGTTGGGCCCCATCACACTTAGGAGAAAGGAGAGGGAGGAGACGTCCACAGTGCTGAGCAGGGAGCCATATGGAGCTCACGTGGTGTTGGGGGGGTTCCCTCTGAGGTACAGAACATTTATTAATAATATCCTG
Organism: Dromas ardeola; assembly: GCA_013398915.1. Taxonomy (NCBI): domain Eukaryota; kingdom Metazoa; phylum Chordata; class Aves; order Charadriiformes; family Dromadidae; genus Dromas; species Dromas ardeola. Next base: position 244,942 of record VYZM01000248.1, on the reverse strand, counting down.
ATGTGGAGATCTCACAGAAGTCCTGGCTTTCTTGTCAGTCAGGAAGCTTTCTGGAACTGTGATGATGCATCTGGAAGACTCATGAAATCATCAGTTTCGAGCCCGCAAATAAGTTTACAGTTAGCAAAACGTTGTCTTTTTAACAGAGAAAAAGAAGAAAAGAAAGAAAAAGACAAAACCCCAGTATTTGCTAAGTAAAATGGAGCTAGACTGTATCACTTCCATGAGCTCTGTGTTTGCTTAACTATAAAAAAAATCTATATTCAGTAATAAAGGACAATTATACAATGCCGAATGAGCAAAATAACCACAAATTGCCAAGGGCATGTGCCAGCAAGGGCAGACAGGAATGAAAGTGAAAAACGTGGCTGAAAAGGCCACACATTTATTAACGTAAATGCATGTAAATTAGCCCCAAAGGCAGACATTCCTGGGAGGTGATGAAAGGCGAAGAGACATGGGCAACTCCTTATCCCATCCCTGTCCCCCACCCTTTTGAAGTGCTTGTATAACAAACAGTGAATGTCCTGGCTGTCCTGCTGCCAGCCCCGTCTAACCACAAAGCTGAAGCAGACCTGCTTCTGCACAGATTGCCGTGCTGAGAGATGGCTTGAGTTCTTCTTCAGGAGGAGCACGAGCTCCTGCGGATCCTGCTGTCATCAGCCTTGAATGGCAGGTTGTTTCTGTGCTTGCGGGTAGGGGTGTAATCCTCCGCTCCCCCAGGCAATATAGTCGCAGGGCCCTCCTGTTTCTCTCTTCCTTTTTATGATCTGAGAAGATGAAGCACCCCCTAAAAGCCTACAAAATGCATATGATCCCACCAGTACCTAAAAAGTCTTTCTAACCAACCTTCCCAATTGCTCTCAATTTTTAAAACACTACAAAACCCCCCAAAATATGTCAGGAACACACATGCTTTTAAGAGGATAAAAGAAGCCAAAAATATGACAACATTACAGCCTTCTTGTGTGTGTTGGTGGACAAGAAGAAATATGAATAAGGTATTTATCTGTGTTTCCTCTCAGTTCCTTGCACGTAACGAGCAGTGCAGAGACCTTGTTCCCATTTTTGTGCAAGCAAGGAAGATGGTGTGTGTTTGGTCCCCTTCTTCCCCACCATCTCTCCTTGCCACTTTCATTCCTCCATCCCATCCCTTTGGATCTTTCCCAGTGTGCAACCCAACCAAAACTTGCCAGCACTGTTCCCTACCAGCCAAAGATTTCCAGAAGCTCCTAGGTGCACACACACTGTTCTGAGCTATACTGTTGTTTCCTCCATCTGCTGTCCCTCCATCTCTGGTCGCCTCCTTGCTGGCCATGGGATTTACCTGGGAGAACAATGGGCTCGCAGCAACCTCTGGTATCCGTGAGGCTCGCCTCAAGGTGCACCTTCATGCTCTCTTCTCAAGATAAGCTTTGCTTGAGGCTGGGCTGGGGAGTCACAGGCAAGGAATGTGGGGACATTTCAGTGCCTGGGAGCAGCCTGCTGACCACGAGCAGAAGGACCTTGCTCCACACCATCAGTAGCTCCCATACCAGTTAACATCTAGAGTATCAGGGTATCCTTAACCACATTGCTGCCAATGTTAAAATGATCTTGCAGCTGCCATTGAGCGATCTGGTGCTGATGTAATACCTGATCTCACAGAGCTGGATGATGTTCAGCTGCAAATCAAGCTTCTGTCTGCCCAGTGTACCTAATTCCCAGAAAGGGCATGGCTCTCTGTGCCAACTACAGCAGCATTTGGAGGCCAGCTATCCAGCTCCTTCCTCCAGCAAGCTGCTTTCAGCTCTGCTGCCAGGACCACCTAGCCACAGATGCTACCAACTGGTATATTTTTGGCACGCCCCAAACCACATAGGTTCCAAGCGCAATAAAATGTGACTTGTTGGGAGATGGAAGCATTTACCTCTTTGGGCGGACTCCACAACTGGTTTGAACCAAGGGCAGAATTTAGCCAAGGACAGGATTTAGCTTTGTTTTTTGTGGCGTGAAAAATCAGGTTTTGTCACTTGAGCAACAGAAACAACAAACTATGGAAGAGTTATCAGGAACTGAGAGTAAATATCGAGCAGTCCTATTCTTTGACATGACCTGCGTTTGGTAAAATGTTCACAAGCCCTCCTTAGCAACCATAACGTTTAAAAGCAGGCGGCTTTCCAGGTGGTGGATGGAGCCCTGTGAGCGAGGAAAGCACTTTAAGCTGTACCAGGGAGCAGGGCTGTGCTGTCCTAGGGTGCTCCAGGCATTGCATTCTTGATGTGGCATCGGGTTTCAGTACTATTATGAAAAAAGCTGCAGGGGATTTGCGTGCATACCTAACACACATACCTTTGATGTTCGCATTGTTAGATCCAAGCAACAAATAGGATCTTCAGGTCAGATGGAGCTTCCAGAAGGCTATTAAATAACTGTAGCTAGACAGTCAGGTAATTGTCCTGTAAAAATTACAGTCAAATTCTTCTCTCCTAGACTGCGCTAAATTCAGAGTCTGTCCAGGGACATAAATAGAACAACTCCAAAATGACACCAGGGTTATCAAGAGCAGAATCTCTTTCTCCCTCCCTCTCTAACCCCTTCTTTCGCTCTCTTTCAAACCGAGGGAAACGTGTACACAGACACTATTCATACTTCTGCTGCTGTCAAGAGGCTGATGATAGGATATTGTAGACTTTGACTTTGCAGTCTTTTAGTAAATGGGTTCTAGCTGGCTAAAAGAGAAAATCGTTTTGCTATTTCATATTTTCAAATACGTTACTGTGTCACAGATTTCACAATGGTGCATATGATGAAATTGCTATTAATGAGTGAATGGTAAAAGCACACCAGAAATGCAACACAATAGTTTTTTTTCTGCTTTGCAAGGAGTGCCTACAAATCATGCCTTTGAACATAATGAATGTAATTTCCATTTTAAAAATAACAGTATGAACTGAGTTCAGTATTTAACATACCAATCACCAGAATGATCCCAAAATATATCAAGCCAGGAAGTGGATTAATTACAACAACTCGCCACCAAGCCCCTGGTATATTTCAAGTACGTGGAAAATGTATTTCTATTTTGGACACTGACTTCTTTATGAAACTGTGCCAGGATGTCAGCAGGCTCTGGTCAGACTCTGACAGACACTCTTAGCCACATCAGTTTCCTGGAGGCAGTAATAATTATCAAATCTATTCGATAGACAGACAGCTATCAGACATCTGTATATCCCAGACGTACAAAAACATCCCCAGCCAACCATGTGGCTACCAATGGATCTGCTCAGACAAAAGAAGTTCAAGAGAAGTGCCTCAGGCCAGATCCTCAGCTGCAGAAAATCAGCCAGGCCTTCCTTGTGCTGTGTGCCTTTTCTTTGGAGGAAAACCCTGCCCAGCCGTCACAGGGCAATGGGAGGTCACGGAGGCAATGGGCTGGGTGGGAAGGGGAAGCTCCTGCAGGAGTTCGGGGCCGGGCCTGCGGATGACCACATAAGCGCTGTACATCTGTGAAGGGGCAGAAATGTCTGTGGAGAAGAGGCTGCCTGGATCCCTTGTATCGTTACCGCAGTTTGTGCAGATGAAGGGAGAGGCAGCTCTTCCTAGCAGGACCCAGAGTTGTGTCTGTGCGCAGTGAGCAGAACACTGCCTGGGCACAGCCTCAAGCGCTGCCCCACAGTCGTCTGTGCTGTGCAGTTCGGAGCCTTCTCTCCTTCACCGTCTTGTCCTCTGCCACCTAATGTGGTGCCCAGCTGTGGTTAAGGAAATAGTGCAGCCCACGGGCTCTTCCCTTTGGGTGGCGTGGAAGAGATGGCCCCATGCAGGAGCAGGAAAGGTAGTATGGATGCAAGCCAGGCTGTGGACCTGGACTGGATTGTTTTCTCCTATAGGTGAAGTCTGCAGGTTTTCTAGGCAGATCATGTTCTCCTGCACCTGCATCTCTGTAATTACGCTCTGATGCTCTCCAGCTCTGGTTGAGAAGTGCCTTGCTCAAACATGAAGCACAAATCTCTGGAGGCAGCAGCAGCACCTTTAGCATGGAGCTAAACTGAAGAAATGTGCCACAGGCTGCCATTGGGAAATACCCAAGGGAGGACACTGAGACTCCTTGGCTTGAATCGCATCTTGTATTTTCACCGGTATTCTCCTTCAGGGGCTCTTGTGAAGAAGTGCAGCTCCGGGCAGTGGCGTGGCCATTGCAGCAGCATTGCGGTGGAGACGTGGGGCTGGGGGCAGAGCTGCCACCGGTCATTGCTGGGACACTGCTGTAGTCCCAGGGCTGCCCCACGGAGCAGTTTTCCCCTCATTTTCCATCACTGACACTTCAGTTCTTTTCCATCCCTGCCTCTAGGCCTGTTGTTGGCTGAAGCTTTCATAGGCCTGGAAATTAATTTGTTTGTTTGTATCTAAGCCTACATTGTGGAAAATGGGCTGTGCATGTTTTCCAGTCTCTAAATGACACAAGGACACTGTTTCTGAATGAGTTAAGGTCTTTGTGACTTTAAAATGAGGAGGAGAGTGAATGTAGGAGGCCAGAAAGAGAAACGTTACTTGACAATAGTTAGATTTTGAGCAAAAGCAGTGAAGTTCAGACCTCACTTTCCAAACAGTAGCAGATTTTGCAGCAGGTTGTCTGGCTTGGGACTTTACAGCCCTGTTTACTCTGTTGCTTCACTGGAGGCCAGTGCAAAGGTCAGGGGAAGTCAGGAGCTCCTGGCTATCAGGTCCAGAGATGAGTCCACTGATGCCAGTCCTGCAGCTCTGATCAGCTCCACACAGCCACCATCGGTGGTACCACCGGGAATGGCCTCAGAAGCAGGAACTGCCCCTGGTTTTTTGGTCTGTACAGCGGGAAGTACCTGGGCAAGAAGAGAGGGAAGACTCTAAAACAAAAGTTGGAACCGGATGGTAATGCGATATGGTGCTTTTCACCTCTGGGTCCAGCCTGTTTAGTAGTGACCAGAAATCATTTCCACATGGGCCAAGAGAAATGCACGATGAACACAGGAACACAGAGGTTGCTGTATCCAAACAGACAAGATAGTCTGGAGATAAACAGCTGCACAGTAGTTATTTGTCTGGAGAAGTCTGCAAGGTATAAAGCTAAGGAGTTTCTGATAGGTTTATATCCCTGACTCATGAGGGCTTGGTTTCTTTGCAAATAATTTATCATTTATTTCTGTCTGCTAAAATGTAGGGGTTTTTTCCTTATGCTATAACTAAGACTAACTGGAACCTCCTATTTGGCTTTCTCAATAGTCTGTCTGTGTAGGGAGTTATAAATAGACAGATACATATGACGTTTGCCAGACAAAAGAGCCGACTCATGTTTCCGTAGGTGTATATCAAGAAAACCTCAATGCTGAACTGTGTACTAGAATTATTCCGAAAGGCAGAAATTGCTTCTTAATATTTTAGCAGAAAATTGCTCAGGATGCTGAACTAAACCTGAGCAAAATGCATCGGGAAAGCATATCAAATGCGTGATGGACGATAATGAAGTAACAGGAACCCACAGAGCAGCAGTGACTCTGAAGAGGAGCAGTCAGCAACAACAGATCCTCCTGCTGCCAAACTGTATTGATTTTAGCTAAGGATGCCAATTTAAACTTTCCTTATAGTATTTAACCACAGGTACAAGGCCCATTAAATAGGTATTTCATAAGCTGCACAACCCTAAATATTTTATGGAAAAGTAACCAATACTGGCTGAAGCATTACAAAAATTGATAGCATCTATCACGAGCACTGAACTAACAGCTACTGTGCTTTGAATTTTGGTTATATCCTTGATAAACTCAATAGGGTGTTGTTGTGCTTGAACTAACAGTTCAGCTAGCAGATGAAGAAAAATTATGGATTTTCCCTTCCTGTTCTAACCATTAAATTTGTACTTACCAAGGTCTGCGGTGGGGGGAAGTATACCTCTGTGAGGAAGGTTGGGTCAAAGCAACTGAAAAATAATGGGTTAGACAAGCGTAAAAGAAAATAGAATTCGATTTTTAATATATTTCTTTCACAGTTTTTATCCTCTCAGAACATAAAACCATTGCAAATGTCATGAAAGTAGCTTTATGTAAACAAAACTTACGAAGTCCTAACCCTGCTGAAGTCAGTTGTTTGACTTCCATTGGATAGATATATACATACCTGATCCGATATACATGCCAGTGCCTGAATTTTCAGGCTACCAAAAGAGTCATTTGAAGCAGTGTGTTTTGAATTCGCCGATTAAAATACAAAATTTTGTTGCCAGTCAAGTAATTATTAAAAGTCCCTTTGTGTACTTGGAAAACTCCCGACGCTCTCTGCTCTCCTCCACAAGTGGAATCGAAGTACTATTTACTTTGTCATCAGCTAAAGCTATTGGTGCAGGTCCTGAGATGCTGCAGGGTTTTCCAGCAGCAGTCAGGGGAGGTCAGTTTAATAAGCTAATAAATAGTTTTTGAATGACCTGACTTTGTATTTGGTATTAAAAACTCAGAGGAATGCCAAGTAGGACAGAAAATAAAGAATGAAAGTTCCACGGATTTTGCCAAAATTCTCCACAGATTACTATTAGCTTCATTTATGAGACTGCACAGAGGACTGTGAAATCTCCTTTGAACTCTAAGGGCCAGATGGTTTTGCTGTTAGATCCTAATGACCCACAGCAGTGTGCGTACACAGACACCACGGTTGCCAGTTGACTCCAAACGTGCGACGGAGGCAGGAGAATTCATGACCTGTGCTTCCAAAACACAAGCCAGTTCTGCTTGGGCGGAGGGGACATCCCCCCTCGCTATTGATGGGGTAAGAAAGCATTTCTGCTACCCCCTCGAAAGGAGGATCATTTCTAAAGCAAGCCACGAGCATACCTGGACCAGAGGAGCACATGGCAAGCAAACCATCCTGTGCAGTGAGGGGTAGATCCCTGCTGATGGTCATGAAGCTGAAAGTGGCTTTTGCCCCGAGCCAGGGGCTCTCTGGAAGGCTGCATCACTCTGTGCTGGAAGAGGGAGGGAAGGGCTGGACTCAAACCAATTAAAGCTGTAGGGCAGAACAGTAGTTACTCTGCTGTCATATGGAACTGCTTGGAAGACATGATTTATTTTGGATTATATTGGTTTCAACTGGTATAATATGAACTTCCTGATTTTTTGAGGATATGTAGACAAAAAGACTAAATATGGTTTTACTCATCTTTTAATTTAGGACTACAAGTGTTTGGGTGACCTACGAAATTATTTTAATGATTTCTGCACAACACTGAGCTGTCAGCACTATAAATGTCATCCTGACTGGGTATTAGTTTCCATCATGGTCATTTACTCTCACCAGCAGAGCTACCTCCATGCGAATATCTCATCTGTGTCAAGCTGTGGGAATAAAACAGAGAGTCACTGTTGCCAAGAAGCATCAGTCAAACATCTTCAGTTTGAGGAGGAAGACACGAACACAAAATCTAGGAGCACTGTGAGTGTGCAGCTTGCCCTTGGAGCTCCAGGCACAGCAGTCAGGGGATGATTTCCATTCAAACCCGTGCTTTTGTCTCCGGTCATTAAAAACGCGTTTCAGCACAGCTCATACTAGTTGACATAGACTTACCCTTATCCTTCCTTATTTTTATAACGCTATGAAAAGTCACCATTGAAGAAGTACTCCAGTGAATGAGAAGTGTGACAAATTGAATTTGATACAACTTTTGACCGCTGGTACAAGATGAATATGGACTTATCACAAGAGGCTGCTCTTTTGTTCTCATAGAGAAGGCAAAGAAATTGTTTGACCAGTGACTATATAGGCTGTAAGGATGCATCTAAGGTATTGACAAAGAGTAAAGTAACAGAATTTGAAAATAAAATAAAATGAGGGTTGTTGTGACAGAGAAGAAGTGGAAGAAGTGTCTTGTAGAAGATAAGCACTTGGGCTTTGAACATCCAAATCTTACAGCTAAGACAAAAACACAAAAACTTGCTGAATTTTCCTCTTTAGGTGGTTTATTTTTTTTCAGTTCAAAATCAGGAATCTTATCCTGAAGTTTTTAATTATTATCTTTTGCCTTTTGCTCACATATTTAATAGTTTAAACATGGCAAAAGAAATTCTGCTGTATTTTGGATTTGTTCTTGTACAATAGGTGTTTAAATGACACGGTCATGGGATTTTTCCAGCACTGTCACTTGTTCTTTACATCTCATACAGATTTAAGAAAGCTACTTAAGGTTGGCTTGTACTTGCATGTGATGTAAAAAATCCTGAATTTTGCTTTCAAGTGTATGGAATTTAATCTGATACACATTCAGTGTACAATAGCTGTTTTTTAAACTTAGGATAAAAATAAAACGTGAAAGTCCTGTGTTGCACGAAGCTCCCCTTACATACGATCACTGATGTAAGTGGGAGCTTCTGGCAGAGCAGAAGGTCTGCCATCTTGCTCTACAGGCTCCTGGGTGGAAACATAATGGTTCAGAGCTCTCGTGTCTTGCATACAACTTTATTTTCCTTCAAAGCACCTCTTCAAAGTCTCTTGTCCATGGCTTTTTTATGGTCCCAGTCTTTTCCATAACCAAGACAGATTCTCTTTCTTTCCAGCTAGTTGAACATGCAGTTGCAACACTCTTTTGAATCAGAGGTGTCTGCTTTGAAGCCCTGAAAAGATCTCTTAACTCAGTGAACACAAAGCTTAGCCAGTCGCAGCGTTTGTATCTGTAGCGTGTCAAAAAGTTTCCAAAGGCATCACATCCACAACAGTTAGAGAAATGAAAGGGGTTGCTTGGGAAATTCCTCATTATTCCTGTACGCCTGAGTTGTATCTGTAGCGTGTCAAAAAGTTTCCAAAGGCATCACATCCACAACAGTTAGAGAAACGAAAGGGAAATTCCTCATTATTCCTGAACGCCTCAGTTCTTCTGGTCTGGGGTGACCTAAGTGAGCGGACACTGCAGTCCCCTCAGGACTGGACCGTGCTGGATTTATCCAGCCTGGATTCGCCCAGATAGCTCTCCCACGCAGCCAGGCTGAAGCAGGAAAAGCAATGCTCCTGCCAGCCAGCACTTGCAGTGATTCAGCTGCCACAAGCTGGAGCCCTCAGCGTGACACGAGTGGGCACGACTCCTGGCGTGTCAGTGCTGTGTGCCGCTAATGCCGGCCGAGGAGCTGAGCCCAGCTTTTGAGCTTTCATAGCTGTGCTGCTTCCATTTAAGGGAGAAAGCGTTAACACGAGCTGAACCTCCAGATCCCAAATCCAGTGGAAACCCAGCCAGCAGTAAGCAAGCAGTGCCAGGGAGCTCTCGACACAAAGCACTACGATAGCAAAGGTCTTGAATGACTAAGATTCTTGAAAGCCTTGGTCAGTATCAGAGACGGTTTCCAACTGGGCAAAGTACAATATTTTCCCTCTGCTTTTTATGAATGGCTGGATAGGATTGTGCTGGAGTCAGAGTCCCCTGCGAAAGCCATTCATAAAAATAACAACAAAACAAAACAAGCACACACAAAAAACTTTCTAGGTCCAGTCCGGAGCCACTGGGTGCCAGAGGCTGGGAAAACACGCTGGCAGCTCGAGCCCCAGCTATCACTGAAAGTATTCAACGGGCTTTTTGGTGGTCTGAAAAGTATGAAGTGCTGTGTAGAAGGGCAGCTGGTAGAATTACTGTGACACATACTAGGCAGAAAGCCAGAGCTGGCCTTGTTTCAGACATTGTCTTTCCTCTCATTGAAGTGTCAGGACCTAATTCATGGAAAATTTGGTGAGTTGGCAGCTCTTTCAGAAGATTTCATTGAGCTACAGTGTGTGAGAGTCACATGAATGCGGAGTGCATGGCCAAAAATATATGGGGATTTCTGAGCAGGAGAGAACAGTCAGCCTCTAAGAATGTCTGCTGATTTCATGCGGTTTGGGAGTAATCACGTGTACAGGTGTAATCAGCAGGCAAAAAAAAGAAGAAAGCGGAAGAGCACTAGTGGCAGATTACTGAAGAGGTCAATGAGTTCTGTAATTCCTTTGAAACAAATCATTCCTTTGTCTGAGGGCAGCAAATGTCCGTTAATGAGTTCAGGGCTTGCAGTCCACCTGGAGAAGGCATCAGTAAAACGTGTGCCTTGGTAATAGCTTCTCCACTGCAAGGGAATTTAATGGAAAAGAAAGGGGTCCACCCAGAAGTTTAAAGACGGACCCAGTCATCACATAGTTTTTTTCTCATATTTGTTTGAGAGCAGAACTTGGAGCCTGGGGCACAGATACAAAAATATAACAGCAATAGGATTCTGCTGAATTAGAAAAAGACTGAAAATAAACAAAGCATCTCTTGTTAAAATGGGACGCTTGTGGTGGGCAGTCTGAATTGAATCAGTTACATTTAATTTACATTTTCATTGATCCTTCCCACTGAAATATTGCTCTGAAAGGCCAGTTACACTAAACTGTTTATTCAGAAATATTCCAGTTATTTCCTACTACACTGTCATGAAAATTAGGTTTTTGGCTATGCAGAGGGACAGCATGTTGGCTTCTGCCCAAGCGAGGCACTGAAATCACGGCTGGGATTAGGAGCAGGCAGGAAGGAAGGGCAGGAAGAAAATCATTGGGTGCAATTTATATACTTTGAAAACAGAAAGTCCGGGGGGGGCTGTGGGGGGAGGCAGCAGCTTTTCCCCACTGAAGTAAGAAAAGCCCTTTTGTGCTCTTCGTGTCAGGATTTCATCCTTTATCTGTGGTCTTATTGTTCTGTGCTGCTCCTCGCACTCGCAAGGATCGTCACATCACCTGGGCGGCAGTGGTGTATTTTAAGTGTGCCTGTGTTAGTTCCTTAATCGGTACTCTTCTTCCTCCTCAGGGCAGGGATGAAAGGCATTGGAACCTTGGTGGGTTTCCTGACTCGTGTGGGAGTTTCCCATTCCCGCGTGGGAGCAGTCAGGAGGGAGACTTGCTGAGGAGCCCGTGGCTGTGCCACCAGGTCCCGTGTAGGCAGACGGACATGGCCACCTGTTCTCCCTGCCACGTGCCCAACCAGCCCCATGATGGGCATCCCTGAAATCATGTCAGCAGGCTTCATTCAGCTCGAGCTCCCAAACCAGAGCTTCCCAGGGTTGGAGCTGCTGCCCATCCCAGCCTCCTGGCTTCAGCAGGGCTGGCTTTGGTCAAGTTGGAAGCCCTGGCTCGGGAATGGGGTTATGTGTGCCTCACCTGTCTGCCTGAGCTGCGCTCCTGACCACGGCCAGCAGGGAGGGCTTCCCCACAGCAGGACACTCCACTCATGGCTAAAAGAGGGTGGAAAGAGAGTGTACGGCATCAGTGTAGACAACAAAATCTAGTTACAAAATTAGACCAGACGTAACATGCCTTGGTTCTAATTATACAAATTTAACATATTCCTCTGCATCCACAGCCATCTGAACTACTTCAGAGCAAGGTCACATAGATGAGTGTAGGAGAGGTTGGGTGTGAGAGCTGGGTATGTGCATCACTCCATTTCTGAATGTGGGCTTTGCCTGTGTTTTATTTCTATTGTTGAAAACATTTTTCTGAGCGTCTGTGAAATCACTGTGAAGTGACCTCCGTGAATTTTGTTTCTCACCGTGCTTTTGTTTTACTTTTCAGCCTCAACAAGTGGTTCAAAAGAAGCCTGCTCAGGTAAGAAAAGCTAATTTACATTCTTTAAACTCTTTAAATGAAATAATTCTTCAGTATTTATACTGGTCTCCTTTACTGTGAAGAATGAAGGGAAGTACATTGATCATATGAGAGGGAGGAGAGCCATTGGCTTGCTAGGCACAGCCACCAGAACAGTTCACACAGTAGCCCAGAGGAGGAAGCAGGGAAGGGTGCTTGCTCAGAAATGTCCTCTTCCTGCAGCAGCCACCTTGCCATGATAATGCAGGCACACACACATATATCTCTGGTACAAGTCCAGCATGTGATAGGTATCTCTGTGTGTCGTGGACGTGGGTAACTGGGGACTGCTTACAGCAAGGAGGGGGGCAAAGGTATAAAACCCTTCTCCTCACTCAATCTAAAGGAGTCTCTAAATCCACAAAAGAAAATATGCTGAACTTGGTATCTAGACTGGATCCATCATAAAGACTAACATGCTTGAACAACTTCTATTGGATGGTATCATTCTTCTTTAATACCTTGGACAAAGTGCAAGCTAGGGTGTCTTAAAACTGGTCAAACATTGCATTTAACAATCACCTCGTTTTTTCCCCAGCCCACCGCCATGTTAAAAAACCCCCAAACACCCTAACTCTACCACTTTGTTAGCAACAGAGAAAAGCCTGTGGGCTTGGTAGCAGGTCCATCCCTGCCCAGCAGAGTCCGTGGGCTGTGCTGCCATACCTCGATGAATATGAATGATTGCTGAGTCAAGAGCATAAAGGGTCCATTGCTTTTCTGGAAAGGCGTCTGCTTTCAGAAGGGAATAATACTTTTGTTTTTCCACCTTATGGTTTTAATACGCTATTGTACAGTGTACATTATTGTAATGTCTACTGTAATCTGAATTAGGAGCTGTTACATAAGAAACAAAAAACATCCTAGCTGTGAGTTGAAGGGGTGAAATGATGTAACTCTCAAAAGCATGTGCAGGAATCAGGTTTCTACACAAGAAATCAATACAGTCACAGCAATGATGAATCTGTAGCACTGGCAATAATATTAAGGTCTCCAAAAGGCAGATAAAACATAGAGGATGAATGTAGTAGTATTTTCAAGTGAGGTAAGTTTTGCAAGGAGAGGTAATGTCTTTTATTAGTCCAGCTTATGCAAGAAACGCAACATCAGTCCCCACAGGCCTACCATCTATAACCTTCTAACTACACCACACAATTCAAAACACACCACGTTGTTCCAATAAAAGATATTTCCTCTCCCTGGTCTCGCTTACATCCTTCAACTGTTAACGGCCACAATCAGGCTATTCCTACTACAGCATGGTAGTAAATCTGCCGGTGGGCAGAAAGCCAGCCATCTCCTCCATGGCACCTGAGAGACAGGGAGGCTTAAACCCTGCTGTGCAAAGGAGTCCAAATCCAGGAGGCAGTGGGTTCCTCTGGTTCATAGCAGAGCTCATGCCCACCGGGGCCAGTGGGATAAAGGGGACTAGAGGTGGTGACTAGCCTGGCAGAAGCCATTTCTGCTGATGGCACATGTGGTGCCGCTAGCTCTCCAGTCTCCCCAGGCAGTTATTCCTGCGAGTATTTTGTTTGCAATGAGCCCTAGCGCAAGAGAGGAAGAAATGGCTGGGACTGAGACTGGGCTGGGGTGTGGGAGGACAAAGAGGGGACCCAGGACTCCCATCCTTTGGTAGCAGAACAAAGTAACGACAGATTTAATTGATGGTGAAATGATGTAGGCGTTTGAACCGAAGCACCAGGGTTCCCTCTATCTTCCTGTCCTGTCTTCCCCGAAGCGGTGACTCTGGTGGGGATGCTGTAGGATGCCATAGGGTGTTTCAGCCAGCCGGATGCAGCCGCTGCTGCACAGTGTCTTGGCAGCATCTCCATGGTCAGACAGACACAGAGAGAGAGAAAAGGAGGCCCTTTGACATTCCCATTAGTAATGGAAATGTTTGTATAGAAAACGAGAAGGCATGGAAGAATGCATGAAAGGAGAGAGGGGGCTTTTTAGAAATCCCCAGTCATCACAATGTGACTAGTGGAGTTACACTCTTTAAATTATTTGTGTGCCATATCTTCACTCAGAGAACATTTCTTTTTTTTTAATCCTTGGCCTGAGGGATGTTCAGTGAAATCATTGACTTGTCTTTAACCCTTCCTGGTTTTAATAGGCCCCGCTCCCACGCTCATGCTAGCATGACGTTGTGGTTTTGCTGGAGGTGGGTGCATGGCAGACAACAAAAATTATCGCTGTGAGCAAGCGCTCATGACAGTGTCTTCCTGAGGGTGAAAGAAGGAAGAGGTAAAACAGTGTAATTCCTGGGACGATCAGGAACTTCATGCTGCTGGGTTTCACTTAAGGCCGGTTGCCTTTCTCTGTTTTCTTTTTATACTGCTGAATTTCCCTTTAAAGGAGGGAGGTTCAGACTCAGACTAACAACAAGAACATGAGCTCATGCAGGCTTCCTAATCTGAGCTGTCTAAGGAAATAGTGATAAATTATATAAACATGGGGACTACATGGAAGTTCATGGAGGATAATGTAAATCTTACACTACATTCAGAGGAATCTCTTCCTTTTCCATCTGTTTCCTTCAAAATATCCTCCCAGATGGCTTTACCATGTGGCAATCTGGATTAAGTTAGAAATGTGTCCTTTCTTCATCAGTGGGGACTGTAAGAGGTTACAGTCGAGAACTGCTGTGTGATGGTGAGCTGGGGTGTTACCCCAGCTTGCCTTGGTAAAAGTGGCAGAAACTCTTGGTCAGGTTTCACCCCTGAGTGCCATGCCTTGAATTTTGGTATATTCTCAAAGATTTCCATGAGCATTAATTTGCATCACTGTTACTCTTGTTACTGTTGCTAGTACCTATGCCTCTTGGGTTTGTGTCATTTTTAAAAGTATAAAACCAGCAAGACCAGATAAAATTCTCATTTTATGAATAACAGCTCTGTTCTCATCACTGTTGCCCAGATTTTAAGCATCGTGCAGGGCTCCACCATGCTCTAAATCTCTTTATGGGTATCTGCCGTCCAGTTTAGGGCCATACAGATGCCTATATAAACTTCTGCAATATCTCCAAACATCCCCAGAGCTCTGAAGATTTACCATCATGCAGATGGTAAATGCAACGGTAAAATCCACTGGAAATCTACACACCCATATCATTAATACAAACCTTTAACTACTATGGTCTGTACGCATCTTTGTGATGATCACTGACACATATTCTCACACTTCCCTGGGGAAATGAGGAAAAGAAGGCCAGTCTAACTGTGAGACATTGGTAAGTTCAGCACCTTCACGTAAATTTGTGCCTAAACCTCAAAAACAAGGCGCTCCTTTGAAATCCACTCTGTCTCCAAAGAACAGACAGCCAGATCTTACGATCATGGTGTAGTAATGTGACTACACTGAATATGTGAAATATATTCAATATGACGCCACTGAATATATGAAAACAGTGAGGTGTGCAAATAAGCAGTCCCAATAGAAATAGAAACTTCTCCATTTCCTCAGTTTTAAGCTATTTGTAGCATCTGTAGCCTCAGCCATATGGGGGAGTTACACTCTTAAGTAATACAAAGGAAATAGATATTTTTAGGAAAACATCATGAAAGCTATCAAAGTTTTCTGGAAACAGAACGTGTTCTATTTTTATCATTTCTGGAGAGAAGAAATACTGTTGAGTGCAGAGCAGCCCTTTGAAAATCTTCTTATAATCTCTTTGGGAGGTCTGTTAAAATCTCAAATCCTTGCAAATCCTTTGTGTCTGAGTCTGAAAGACAGCATATCAGTCAGAAAAGTACACATAAAGTGTACGTAGAGAAATGTACACAAAGTGTACAGAAAAAGTACACCAAAAGTACACATAAAGTTTACTTTTCTACCTAATGCTAAACTCATTAGATGCTTTTAAATCAATGCCCCGAAAAATCAAATCTCAACGAGAATAAAAGCTAAAAAGAAAAGTGTTACTTTGCATAGGAAAGAAAATGCAGATTTGCTGTATTTTTTCCTGTTACTCATTTTTTAGTCTTGGCATCAATAAAGTTATGCATGTTTATTAGTCACAATATATATAAACCTCACAACCTCAATATATGTGTTCCCCAGCTGCATCCATCACATATGCCTATTCAATGTAGGACACGGTAAATGCTGAAAGTGTCAGACAGGCTCAGCAGCCCAGGAGGTACATCAATGATTCACGCATTCATATGCTGCAAAAGCAGCAGACTTTGCGAGCAGAGCTGAGTGTGGGACCTGTGGTGGTTGTGTGGCAGGTCTAATGTACTGGGACGCACTGCATGGGGCTGCATCGCCTCTCTGTGCCGTGCAGTAAATCTGCACTTCCACAAGCTCCAGGTGTTCTGCGTACACAGGAGCCACCACGTGTGGATTTATTTTTTTTCCCTTCTGGGAAATCCCAGAGAGAAATGTGGTAGAAATACTCCAGAGATCCACTTTAACAGGTTGAAAAGAAGCTTCCAGTGTCACAGGCAAGATGGTCAATCCTTCGCACTCATGTAGGTGCACATACACGTCCGAGAGAGCGTGTGCCACTGTCCAAGCGCACCCTGTGTCCTGCTGAGCCAGGAATATTGCAGCCTTACACAACTGAGCCTTGGCTGTAGAAACATTGAAAAACCTCTGCCCTGGAGGTTGACCTCGTGCCCTGGGGTTTCATTGCTCTTCCCACTGCGTCCAGCAAGCTGTGTTGTGTGTCATGTACTTTTTCTGTATTTACTGATACGGACAGTCAGAAAGTTGTCAGATCCCAGAGGGACAAAACTTTTATTTTCCAATGGTACGTGGAATTTTATACTTCAGAGTAGGGTGACCGCATGTGTGTTATGCACACCACTCCAGAACATCCTCTGAAAGGCTGGGTTACCATTCTTTTATTATTGTTATTTTTAAAGCAAATGCTCAATGTTTTCCCAAAGACAGCAGTAGGGGACATCTTATATGTGCTAGAGCCCCTTGGTACCATGTGCATATGTGCTGAGCAAGTGTCTATCCCAGCTTCATCAGTCCAGCCTCACTGCACCTCCTTGTGTGGAGGGTGGTCCCAGTGGAGCTGCGGAAAGCTTTCCCAGTGGGGCTGAGCCCTGGACCTGCCGTGGGACCCTCCGCCTCAATGCCTGTCTCCCATCACCACCAGTCAGGGTGGAGCTGGTCAGAGGTTTTGCATAAATAGCTTAATGGTTTGCTGTTTTTAATAACCTGTTTTTATTGACCCATTCCCCCATAAGTGTCCTTGGAATTTTTGCTTTTCCAAAGCTTCACAATATTATGATCACTTGGGGACTCAGTTTTTTAAATCAAAATAGGATTTGATTTTGGTTTTTGAAGACTTTTGTTCTGCAAAATCCTTCCAGATTTAGCTTCTGAGTGTTCTGGAAACGTTTTTCTGATTTGAAAACATCATTTTAACAAATGGATAAAAATGTCATGGGAAGTCTCATGAAAAATGGCTCCAATTCGAAGATTATGTTTCATTGTTACCAGTTCTGCTGCTTACATTTCAAGCAACATGTAAGGATTGCTTGGTGTAAAATGAAAATACAGAATTAGAGTAATAACAGATTTGTGGACTGGAGCCAGAATTACTAAGAAATCAGGTGGATGCCTGAACTACAGGTATGGACATACCATTGCTCTGGGAGAGGTTTGAATTTGATTTTAAGGAAATCAGGGAAGTGTCTTACACTCTTCCTGGATGCAGTAGATGGAGTCTCATGGAGGGTGCTGGGATTACCTTTTTTCTCCTTCCAAGGCAAAATAGTTTCCAAAAGCAGACATACTCAGTCTTCTTTTATAAATGGTTTATTGTGACAGGGAGACTGAATGGCTTGTCCGATGACCAAAAAAAAAAAAAAAAAAGCGCACATCTTTTTGAAATAAAAACAAATCTGAGGAAAAATATAGAAGTTGCAATTACCAGTTCTATGAACAGATGAAGTACTAACCGGCGCTAAAGAATGAGGGCTAGAAGAGGAAGTCACGTATTTCTGACAGCAAATGTTTTGTTATTTATATGACATAACTTCTGAATAGATTCTGAATAACATAATTAAATGAGGCTAGACCTAAATACCCAAATCAGTGTGAGATTCCGAAGGTTTAAGTAGTTATGATTGTCATTTATTATATAGCTATGATAGAGAAACATTTTTGAGATCCTGCTTCCAGAAATTTGGCTGTAAATAAATAAGTTGAGATATTATGTGACAGAAGGAAGGGAAGAAAAATACAAAAATGACCTTCAGGACAGGAGTATATTCAGATATTAAGTCACTTTTAAGGAGTCAAAAATCAGAAATACCTACAGTGATCTGAAGACATAGGTGGCTGCTCTGAGGCAATTTTTTTCTGCATTTTTATAATTTCTTACATTGATAGTGGTAGGTACACACTGGCCTCTCAGTATTGGGATGGCAAAGACTTTGCCAGCAAGTAGAGTTCCACACACTGAACACTGGAGTCACGATGTCATTACCACAAATCAATTTTATAAAAATCACTTTTACAAAAACTGCTTTTGCTCACAGTTCATTTGAGTATTTTCTTCAACTGAACCCTTCCTACCACTAATGAAAACATAGAAAGAGCTCACCCAGCATTTCCACCATTGCGTGAAGAATGCAGAGGAAACAGACGTTTTTTACAAAGCAGTTAAACACTTAAGTGTACATCATAAAGCACTGCTTCACTTCAGATACGCAAATAAGCTTTGTAATCCAGCCCGTCAGTCTTTTTGATTTACCCAGAGATATACGGACAGCCCTGTTTTCCTTCAGGCAGCATTTGGGTGTTTAATAAAGGACAAAACGCCCAGCTCCCTACCTGCCCAGTCGCTCTTGCACTCCACAGCTGCCTTAGCTTCACCGCAGGGGCGAGGGCCACTTGCCCAGGGGCTGCACTACCACTGCCTACCCCAGGCTGCTCTCCCACGTTATTTGGGACTTACAAACCCTGTATGGCCTCTGCTAGGATCCAGTATTTGCGGGGGGGTGGTGGGAGTGGGATGAGCTTTGCAGGGGATCAGGGGTAGCCTGCTTCTCGGAAGACTGTGGTGGCCACAGTAGCTGCTCTGGAAATAGGTCACCTGGGCAGCGGCCCCATTTCTCATCCCAGCAGCGCTCCAGGCTGCCACGGAAGAAGCGTTCTTCGTGTTGTTCCCTGAACCTGGGACACAGCGCAGCTAATGATTCAAAAGTCTAAGAGCCACTGAGTCAACAACCAGGAGAAAGACAGTTTGCTTGAATCCCAGCATCACAGCAGCACCGGCTTCAGTGCCGAAACGAAACAAGAAGAAACAGGATTTTGGATGGTCCCATCTGTTAAGTTCAGATGCATAGTTCAGTTAAGAGGTGCTGATTGAATTATACATCCCCTTGCTTAGTGTACCAGTGGCCCTCAAGGCACGCTGAGGTGCCTGTCCCCATGTCCCCATATGCTGCCTAAGGAGCAGAGGTCAGCACTGTGCTGGGTGAGTCTCTTGCTTCCTTTGAAGCCATTAGCGCTGAGCACTACAGGTGTGAAAGTCCCATTTTGGGCAAGTCTCCCAGTGCCTTGATTCTCCTTCGTCTAAAACTGAGGTGCCGATGCTCCCTTCCTGCGAAAGGTAGTTATGATTTGATGTGACTAAAAAGGAATCGGATTTAGCAAGATATTTTTGCTTCATGGCTTGTCAGGGACTGTCTGGGGAATTCAGAGTCTTGCCTGCTGCAACGTGCCGTTTGGAGATGTCATGTCCTTGTCAGCCAGTTTCTGAGTCAGTCGAAGAGCAGGAGTGCCATGGCATAGCCCAGCACAAGAGGAGCCTTCAGCTCTCAACAAGAGCAAAAAAAACCCTTATTTTAGCTGTTCAAATAGGCAACATTTAATGTCCTTGACACAAGCCCTAGAGCAGGAGGCAGCTTTCTGAATGCGGCGCCAGTCACATATTTGCCCATGCAATACAGACATGCCCTCAGGTCACTGCCCTTTCCCTGTGTGCTGGGCAAGGCCTGTCCCTAATGGCACATAGAAACGTTCAGGGACTACAGCTGTTGAGCTGCTCCTTGTGTAGCACTCGGAGCAGGTGCAGCAGTTGGTGGTAGAAGGCTGGAGGCTGAAGGGGTAAGTTAAAACATGTCCCTAAGTCAGCAACGCTCCTTGTTGCCCTCTCCCCACCTCCTCGCTCTCCCTGCTTGGGGAGGAAGCCCGAGATGGGCAGGCGATGGCTGTGGACAGGGTGGCTTTGTGTTTGACCCCGTGGCTGTGGCACAGAAGCTGCTCAGGGAGGTACTCCATCCAGTTCAGAACTTGGCTCCAATTCGACGCAAACCAAAATCTCACTAACGATAGCCAGAAGAGAAGGGGCTGTGATGTGTGCTTGGGAAACACCATTGAGGAAGACATCTGGGCAGGGAACAGTGTTAGAAAAAATGTCAGTCAAGAGTAAATTAAACAGTGCTACTTTTACATACACATGCTACGCATTTTGGCCGAGATTTCCAAAAGTAACAAGCCTGTGCTGCTAACACTTGGGTATCTTACTTCACAGACATACAGGATTCCAGGCAGTACTTGGATACCCCTGAAAATTTGGATTATTTTAAGATGTTTCCAGAATGATGTCCAGAAAGTTGAACCTACCAGAACAATAAGCCTCTGGATTTACAGCAACAAAAATAATCAAAACGCGAATTAGCAAAGATGAGGTGTGTCCGAGGGCTGCTCAGGAAAAAAGTGCTCTTCGCTGAGAGCTTTGTTCCTGAGCTGGTCATAAAGGCTCTGCATCTTTCATGGTCAGCATTGTTGTTGCTCCTCCACACCCAGCTGAAGTCACTGAAAGATGCCTTGTTTCCTGACATAAATATTATTAACAGATACTCCAGGACTGTAACCCAGCTCATCTGCTGCACTGAAAAACATGGAACATGAACCTTCCATGTAGCCACTTCTAGAAATTACTACTCTCTGCCCTGCCGATTCAGGACCGCATAAATTCTGTTGCAAATGTTAAAAATTAGGTATGCTGCAATGAATGTGGAATATGGTAAACACAATGAAAATCAAAGTTAAGACCAATGAAAATACATTTTTTATCTGTTAAATAATTTGCTGGGATGGTCAGTTATAGTATTTGCTTACCAGCACTATTAAAAAGATTTGGCTGGGGAAAGGAGCAGTGTGCTCAGCCCTTATTAACTGATATACATCTTTAAACATGTTCTGGAAGGAAGCAATAAGAAGTCAATATCGTATTTTATTCTGGGGTTTCCATGACATCTTGGGAATTTTAAGAGGTCCTCTTGTTGCCCAAAATAACAGTCTCGGAACTGAAGAATAATAAGAAGCATTTCACAGCTACGCTGTCAGTCACTACGGGGCATTTGTGGAATTTGGGGAATTTAGTTCCTTGAAATCAGTGCTGCCGTGCTACCCTGGGGTGACACCTGGCCTCCCTGGGCAGCCCGTCAGCTTGTGACACCTGTGCCAAATATTAAGGCTGGGATGGATAGGCTGGACCTGCAGGTGTGCCTCTTCCCTTGCAGCTTGGAGAGGACAACTCAGGCAAAGGATTCATAGAAGTGAGCACGAAATAAAATTGTGATAGACACTCTAAGACCATTTTCCCCAGTGGAGCTTCCATCCCATATCGCTTCTGCTGGTGCTCTCACTGTGCTGTCCCATAGTGCTGTGATGGTGTGAAGCAAACCAGTTGGAAAGCACGTGCTGTGACAGACAGGCTGCTGTCTGTGGCCCTGTTCAGAGCTCATGGTCGTCGATTGCTCGTTGGATATTGTGAACATGCTGCTGCTGTGTTTATAGGCAGCATAAAAAGTTTGGGAGTATCACAACCTCTTCGTAGACTATGCAGTGAGAATTATGCTACAGGAGTATGTGGGTGGTTTTCAGACATCAGCACATTCCAAGCATGTGCATGAAGGACCTAAACCTTTGGGCAGTCCAGTGTTTGTAAGCATCTTGAGTTCATACTAATTGGACGTAAATAAATAAATGTGCTTTTCTCACACTGAGGAAGGAAAAAAGCCATCTAATACTGCCTGACTGTTGGGCATTGTAGCACTCGCATCACCATAGCACACTCTCTCATGGATCCTGTTTCATTGGGATCCCAATGCCACGAATGTTAAATTCTTTATGAAGTCTGCTCCAGCAGATGGTGAGCATCACCATGATGAAGTTCTGCTGCTGATCCCGTTGTAAGGCATTTCTGGAAATGCCAGAATGTTTTCAGAAAATGTTGGCCAAAATGTCTCTTCAGAAATGACTCTTTCTTAAATTGAAAAAGGATATAGTATCACTGATGTACTTCTTGCATTGCCTCTGCTCTGTCAACGTAGTCACATTGTTCAGGGCCGATCTCTGATTTCAGGTTTGGAGAGTTATTTGCCACACAACAACCATGGGAAAAGAGAAGGAGAGAAATAAAAAAATGAATCACCCACATTCTGCCCGAATTCAGATCTCAGATTTCCCACATCCTGGTATTTAATTTCTCACAGAGTTACCAATGGTTGATCTCACGGCAGGATTAGTGGGAAGAAAAATGAGAGCTCCATTGAAACCAGACTTGAGTCTGGAAGGAAGGGACATGTGAGCTCTAGGACCCGGGAGATATCAGATTCAGGGCAGTGAATGGCTGCCACCCTCTCCCCTTCCCTGATTCTCATGCTTATTTTGAGGAAAAATCTGGAAACTGAAATAAGAAGAGCAAAGAGACAGTTACAGTATGTTGGGCGGCTCGCCCATGGCTTTAATAGTCTCCTGAGAACTGTGTTATACAGTGAGGCATTAACTGTAATTTATATTAGTATTTTTTTATGTTTAGGAAGAGGAGAATAGATTAACATTGAGGTATAAATTGCAGTAAATCTGTCTCAGTCCTAAAAGAAAACATGTTTTGAACACGCATTTCCACCAGGATTCCTTTTCTGGTTTGACTATAGTATGTAGACGTGTTCAATTGGAATAGAAACTCCCATAAAAGGTTCTGTAATCAAAAGGAAATAATCACTATCTATTAAGTTGGACAGCCCCACTCACTTTGAATCAGACTATCTTGCTAGAGAAAGAAAAAGCTTTGCCCCGTGGTAGCACAGATTGTGGCGCAGATGGAGCCTGAAAAGTTGGGTTGCCGTTCTGTGCTGAAGAGCGATGACCAATATTGCCCTCCTGACCAGATTGTGTGGAAATATTCAAGAAGTTGAAAAAATCTTTAAATGCATCACTCTAAATCCTTTAGGAGTTGAACATATTAAGATGACAAGAAGAGTATGTCATTAAACCATAACTACTCTTTTTGGATTACCTGGTATTTGTAGATTTATTGGCAAGATGGCTTAAATTAGGGATATATTTTTAGCCTGCAGCATTACATAATAAAATAGCAGCAGAATTCTTTGCAGTAAAAAAAGGGAGGGGACAGGGCGGGGAGTTTATTAAAACCAACACAAACTTCTCTGATTTTGCGCTTTCGCCTGCACAAAGAGGTGCGCCGTGGTTACGCAATCGGTAAAGTTTGCAAGAAAAGCATTTCCATCACCCCGTTTTGCTCAGGAGTCGTCGCCCTGCCTTTTGCTGCAGACCTGCTGTTTAGTCTGAAACTGAAAATTAAACCCAGAACTTCAGCTCTCAAAGTTAAATACTCTGCTTTACTGCCAGCAAACAGCCTCACCAGTGTCTGTGTGGTAAGATCTGTGATTAAACTCTTCAGACGTTTTTAAAAGTGTTTTACAAGTCTGTTAAGCTTTAGTGTTTTTGTTTTGCTTTGGGTTTTTTTTAAAGAAATAAAAAATCATTTAGCTGAATTAAACCACGAAGTCTCACATGAACTTTACTGAACCAGATTGGAGAACCCAGCTTGCGATCTTTCAGAAATATGTTTCT
>VYZM01000248.1:158694-221390 GCA_013398915.1 Dromas ardeola | reverse complement strand
AAGAAGGAAAAACGGGGGAGACTGAGGAAGGGTAATGGCAGCGACCGAGGTCGTCCCCCAGGTCGTCCCCCCAGCCCCCACGCCCCTGCACGCCCTGAGGCCTGCACCCGGGCAGCATGGCGGGGATTGCATGCCCGGCCGAGACCCCCTCGGCTTTGGGGCTGGCACTCGTAAAAATGCCACCGGTCCACTTCCACTGTGAAAGGCTCTTTTATCTCCCCTTCCCGCAGCCCCTCTCCAGTGGGTACGTGGGGCCGGGCCCAGCGGCTGCCGCTCGGCCTTCCCGCATGGCTGGGCCCTAATGAGGTGTGTGCGGCTCTTGGCTGCAGGTTTTCAATCTCATTCTTATTACTTCAAAGCTGCTGCGCCGAGGTTCAGACAAGTTTGATCACTTGGCAAAATCTGTCAGCTGGGATTCGAAAGGGAAGACGCTTTATTTTATTATTTATCATTACAGATAGATAGCTGTTCCCAAACCGCAGTTGCCAGTGGCTCCATGGACCGAGCCGTAATGCTTTTTTAAGTGATAAAGGATTGGAGGTGAATAACTTCTGGCAGTTGCTTCCTGTCTGTAACAAGCAGTCGTTTTTAGGGGGGGAGGAAAAGGAGAATAGAAATCTAACAGGCCTTACTTTATTCTCCTTTTCATGTTCTAAAATGGGGGGGGTGTGTGCAAAAGTTAAACGATGTGTTTTTGACCTCCGTTTCAAAGCCTGTCCTAACTTTCCTTTCGCTATTCCATTCTGGGAGACCTTCACCGCAGTCTTTCCTCTGCTGCTCAACATGAAATATGCACAGAAGTGGATGCTGTTTCAAAGGCCACCGGGGGGCTCAAGAGGAAAGCAAGAGTCCCTCGGGTTTACCTGCGTGGGCCATAGAATCCTTTTGGGCTTTGCCGTCTCCGCTGCCACAAGAAAGCAAAGCTAATGCAGTGGCCGCCAGTGTTACAGTGAACTGTACAAGCCGAAGGACTTTTAAAGATTGGCATCCACCCTTTTTTTTTTGCTCTTTCATCTAATTATGGACATACATATTAGTGATTAGAAACTATTATTAGAGCCTGTGATTGCCTTAGGCTCCAGCCTGGATTTTGGCTCTGGAGCGTGGTGTGCTGTGTGAATGCAGAGGGTTTACCACCCCTCCAGTTTACAGCCTCCACAAGAGGTTTGTAAGAGCAGCTTCTCAAAGTTGGTGTTAGTCCAGCTCGGTTGTATATGTTTCTAACAGCGCCACTGCCTTCTTTCGCTTAATATTTTATTTCCTTCCCACCAGAACTGTTTACATCTTGTAGGGTTGAAACTCTCCAAGACAAAATACGTCTCTGTCAGTGTTAGCACAGCACCCGTGATTGCTTCAAGCACCATTTTCGCTTTAGGTCTGTGTTATGCAGACTTTAAATGGTGCTTCCTGCAAAATTCTTCTGACCATTACTGAGATTTTGCTGGAGATTTTCACTCTCCTTTTAATCACATGGGGAACAGATTTTTTCAAAGTGTTTTGACCTGCTTAGGTCAAAAAGGCAGTTGTTATACTCAGATGCCAAAACGCGTTTAAGAAATCTGGCCTGACGTAATTTAGACAGCTGAGTCTCAATTTCAAAAGGCTTCAGCAGCGCAGGCTTCAGCGCTGAGTGACCTGCTGCCTTGCAGAAACCTCATTGCTGAGTTAATTTCAGGGCTGCTCTAAAATCCGTGGCAAAGTTGGACAACTGGAGCTGAGGTTCCTTTAAGCGCGACTGTAGGAGATGTTGAGAGGCAGAGCCTAAGGCAGGTACTTTTTAGGGTATCTAAACGTCCAGCCAGCCTAATTCCTGTCTCTGGAAGTTTTCAGTGTGAGCCCCCTGGACTTAAAAATCCTGTGTCAGATGAGCCCTTTCTCTCAAAAGTAACCAGAGAGACTCATTATCACTCCATTATATCAAACAGTTCTCCTAGTGGGAGATAAGGTAGGAGATAGAGAAATGTTTCTGAATCCCCCTTAATCTAACAGGAAGAAGAGACTTGAATCTATGTTTAAAGAAGGCTGTTCTAACTTAAACAGGAATGTCGTGTCCTGTCCTGTCCTGAGGTGATCCTCCTCAGCACTGTCCTCTGACCAGGTTATCTGAACCTGTTACTCAGGGACCAAAACTTTGCCAGGCCTTGCGAGACACTTCCTGCGGCAGAGGAAGGGGATCTGTAGGAGTGGTTCATGGGTGTGCAAGGGTGGTAGCTCTCTCTCTGACCTCTACCACTGTTGTTAGCCTGGGCCATGCTCACCAGTAGCTGAGTCCCAGCACAGCCCTAGCAACTTCACTCTGGCTGCCCCAGCTAGTTCACTTTCTCCAACAGCCGGGGATGTGGAACATCCAGTAATCCCCACGAGCAGCCTTTTTGCTAGTCAAGCAGTGTTGTTCCAGCAGTGAAAGGAGAGGACATCCTTAATTTGCTTACTAACTACGCATCTCAAAAGCCACAGGCTGGTTACCTGCAGGACAGCATCAGTGCTTTGCTTTATTCTCTCTGCTCCCTTTCCATCCCTCACAGCGTGTTTGATTATTTATATAAAAGTGGAGTGACTTCAACAGAAGAAAGATACATCCTCCGTACACAACAGCTTGGTGGGTTGGCTTCTTCCTAGAGAGTAGAAAACCCAGCTTGAAGTATCTGCTTCAAATCAGAGAGCATGGGGATTTCAAAACAAGTCTGCATATGAGTTTCCAAACCAGTGCTGTTTCATACACGCACACTCAGAGATAAGTCTTTTTCTTGCTGTCTGTTGTGCATTGCCTTCCTGAGCGTGGAAGCTTTGAGGACATCTCCAAGTCAAAATGATCTTTAAGACACTTGCCAGCCCTTGGACTGCTCCCAAGAGCATTAGGCAGCTCGGCACGTGCCCACCAGCACGCACTTGGGCATTGGGAAAGTTAAGTAGCAGCTCAGCAAGGCTGCTTGCTGGTATCCAAATACTGGACTCCTGCTATGGCCAAGTCTGTGGTCTTTTGAAGGCCTTAGGTGACAAGGTGGACCATTAGAGGCTAAGGCCATAGGGACTCAGACATTTAAAGCAAGACTGTTGGTTTACAGTCCTTAAATCGCAACCCAGAACTGCCCTATCAGCTGCCACCTCTCTATTTGTCTCTCTGTTTATCTTTAATGACATTTCAGTACCGAGAGTTTTGCTTCCCTGGGGGGACCTGCCTGCTCACTACCCCCAGGGCTGTCCCATGCCTTAGTCAATGATTGCAGAAACAGGGCTGGGAGAGGGCAGGGGCTCTCAGATCTGCTCTGTAGGCAGAGGTTTTAACTGTGCTTTTAACCATCGGGCTGGAGAAGTTGTGCTCCTTCTCACATGCTAGGAGCAATGGTGCACACAAATTGCGTGCTTGTGGGCTGATTGAATTGTATGTATTCAGATACAGAGTTTCTGTATTGAAATTATTTCCTTAGGTGCCCTTCTTAAAAACATGCTTTGATGTCTAGCCTTTCTGTATATGGTCATGGTGATCTATTCCGCCCTAATAAACCCTTTTATTGTGATGAGTGAAGTAAAAACCTGCAACACTTTGAGCTCTGAATCCAGCTTCTGGAATTAAACTTTGCATTACGGCTGAATGACAGCTGTCACTGAGCTTGCCAGTGTGCTTTGCAGAGGATGAAGTAGCTTGAAGCAGCAGATCCCACCTTAAGCTTCAAACAGTTCAAACCTACTCCGAGTGTCTGTTAGTGCTGTACGAATTTCTGAAGCAGTTTGGTGTGTTTGCTGCGGAGCAGTTGGGGTGGCACTGTGTCTCAGCTGGGCACAGCCCGGGCCTCTGCGTCTGCAATCGGAGCCACTGGCTTTAAGGACTCCACTGAAAATATTAGCTTGCATGCCAGGGGATTTCAGACAAGTTAACAGCAGACAATGGTCCACAGTTTGCAAGTTGCTCCTGTCAGCAGTTCTTTTTGACATATCTATTCAAGCATACCCTCTCGGGCTTAGAAAGCAGCCAGCAAAATCTGTGCCAATAGCTAATACTTTGTTATAAAATAAAATCTCTGACAAATTCAGAGGCTCCATATTTTTAGCATTACTGTGATCCTGAGTTCGTCTCACAAAATTGGTTCTAGTTTTTTAAATCCATGGCTCAGAAATCCATGAGTAGAAGGTGAAAAAACTGAATTGCCAGTGAGTTTCTTGAGGCAAAGACAATTAACCTTGAAGTAGCCATAAAGGAGCTTTGCCCCAGGGTACTAGAACAGAACAAACATTTTTACAAAAATGCCAAACGGTTGCTCTTCTGCAGATGGGAGGAATGCTCCTCTCAAACACCAACAGTTGTCTCATCATCGGGTTTTGTTGTGACCATTTTGTGGGGGTCCACCAAAAAAAGCAATGCAGAGGACATACAGAGACTGAACTAAGCTTATGTGTTCTTGAGGACACCGGGATGCTACTGGCTGCTTGTACTGCCAGAAAAATAGCCCACACCAACCAAATGAGGAGCACCAAGTGGAGGTCTTGGGCAGCAGGTAGAGCTACATTTCACCCGCTCAGGATGTCATGGGAAAGAAGTCTCTTGGGAGCACGACGTGATTCTGACCTGAAAAGATGCTGTAGTTTAAATACAGTCATTTGTTGCACAGCTCCGTTCTGGATGGTGCCACCGCTAAGCTTTAGGAATGAGGTGCACATGCTAGTGCTTATCACTTCACATATTCCTGCAGTATACACCAGTTTGTTTTTCCACAGTGGAGAACCTTCAAAAGCAGAGAAGCAGCGTCAGAGCTCCGGAGAGGGTTAGTGGGTCCATGCATCTCAACACTGCTGTTCTGTGCCCTTTTAGGTGTCCCAGGGGATCACAGACATACACACAGAGCAGGCAGATGTGACACCGGAGACTAGCACCCTTCTGGCCTGGCTACTGGATACCAGCTGAGATACCCAGGGTATCCAAAACAGCTCCAGGCTCCTATCTTCAGGCAACCAGATCCCACCAAGGATGTCATATTTTGAAATCCTGTGTTGGGCAAGCCCGAATAGACATACTGGCTGCAGATAGCACTTATAACTGAAGCCTGCTGTCCTGCCTCCTGGTCCTTTTTGTTACCTTCAGCACTGTTAAATCGGGGATAACAACAGCGTTGCCAACCCCCCATGGAGTAGCCCTTCTCAGGGCAGATAGCTGCTCTGTGTTACCTGTAAAACCCGGTTAGAAGAAAACCCTCTAAGACTTGCTTTAAGTTTTAGAAGGCAGGCATTCTTTATTTGCAGCGGTGGATGCACGGGGGATTGTTCCTCCTAGCGTGCATACCATATGTTAAACAAAACACAGTTTTTATTAGGTTATCACATACATATGCATTTTGTTTTCACAGAATGGTTATACATATTCATCAAATTCTCGGAACTCGTTTACATAGTCCCCTCCTATAGAACACACGCGTGGTCGAGTCGTGGTGGTCCCTCTGGTGGTCCTCAGTGGCCGTAGACCCCAAAACTTGTGGTGACAGCTTGGTGAACTCGGTCAATCTAGCCATATATGGTTCTTCTTTGGCTTGCAGTATGTTCTGGTGGTCAACTTCTTCAGTCTGTTCCCGTTCCTAGGTATCTGCCTTATTCTTAACCAACCAGCTATGAAACTCATAACTTTTCCAATTATTCATGGTGTCCTATACTAATGGCACTACTGATTTATAACTTAAAAGAACTTTGCTGAACTACCAGGTTACCTTTATTCATTGGCTTTAATCTGATATCAGTTTCCCCCTTCGAGACTCATGATCGTTTATCATCAGGAGTCTCACTACTACATTTTTCCTGTTCTACACAGGGACAAACATTGTATGGTACAACAAGTAATTATAATCAAAGTGACTATAACAATAATACAAAGACATAGCTGCTTTAGCCATCCTAGATCAGGTAGCCATGAAAATAGCCAAGAAAAATCTAATCCTTCTCTTTCCATAAATCCCGATGCTGTTGAATTTTCTTCTCTACCAGTTGAGAGTTATCGCTCAAGTCAAAACAAGACATCCCTTTAAATTCCTTACAAGCGTGATTATGTCAAAGGAGCAAATAATCAATTGCTGCTCTATTTTCTAGGGTTGCTTCCCTAATCAGAGACATCTCTGTGCCTATAGCTGATAAGGCCTGCGAAGTATAGTTTATATTCTTAACTAGTGCACAAGCTATTCTTTTTATAGTGTGGCAGTTCATCGCCACTTCTACTCCTGGAGCTAAAAATGCAGCTGCTGATATTTTGCTCGAGCTATACAACATTACCTGTGAGTCACGATCTCCCGATAGTTGGTGCTTGGTATCTCTTTTCTCTCATGTTTTGCTTCGTTCTCCTTTATCAAATAATAAGGGAGCTATTCTTCCAATAGTACGTGGCCCACCTGTAACATTCGCAGGTATGTATGTGTAAGCTGTTCGTCCACAAAGAAAAAACCATCCTATTGGTAGCTTAGTATGTGTCCAGGCGTAGGACACTTTATCTGTCTCATTACATCTTAAGAGAGGATGAAATTGAGTCAAATCAGTGCATCGATTAATACAATTTACAAACTCCGTACAATGTTTGGTAGGGAGAACTCCTTTCGCCTTTACCTTTAACATACTCCTGTCTCGATTTCTAGTAGAGCTTCCCAATTCATATATTGAGATTGTGCTGTAAGACGGAATCCTTCCCCAAAATATCAGAAGATAGTGTAACTCTTCATCACTTCCAAAGGGGTCGGTACTCCCATTAAACAAGAACTATACATCTCTCCTACAGAGTTCTCAGCTGCTACAAAAAAAGAAACTACTTATGTCCTGAGCCAGAAGTTCCCAAATGTTTCTCTCTTTGTCCGACTTTGGGAGGAGTATTCACAAACCTGCTCTCTGGTTTAGTTCCCTTTTCATTCTGGTATAATAATAAAAATGACTACAGTTTGGCTTACGGGGGCTGTTTTCCCACCACCTCCCCTCCCCCCCTTAGCTCATATACTTGACACATAGCTACCATTAGGGATAGATTAGGTAGAACGTTCATTGTTCCTTCTTATCTTAAACTTCAAAGGAGATTTTTTTTCTAATGTCCATGGAGTGGGAGCCTTTTTGGCTCTTAAATAGTGGATCCACGGTCCTTTGCTCCAGACCTTAATAGCTGTATAGGTGGTTAAGAGAACCTGAAATGGTCCTTTCCATTTTTCAGTCAGCGGTCTGAATCCCAGGACTTGATGTAGACCCAGTCTCCAGGCTGGAACGGATGTGCAGGGGTATCGAGCTCCAAGGGTCTGTCTGTTGCCATGTATTTTTGAAGTTCCTGTAAAGTCTTTCCCAAAGACATCAAATAATTATTTACATCTGTTCCCCCTCTGATATGAGTGGTGCCTGGTATAGGTGGAGCCTGGTAAGGCCATCCATATATCAACTCTAATGAACTTATATTGCATTTCCTACGGGGTTGTATTCTGATTCTTAGTAATGCTATAGACAAAGCCTGCACCAAGGTCATCGAGATTTCTTGGCGTATTTTCCCAAGTTGTAGTTTAAGTGTATAATTCATTCATTGTACTTTCCCGCTTGATTGCGGCCTGTTAAGGGGTAAGGAGGTCCCGTGTTAGGGCTAAAACTTTGCTCACTTGTTTTACTATGTCTGCAATAAAATGGGATCCTTTATCCAATGACATTCCCAAAGGGACACCGAATCTAGGGATAATTTCTTTTAACAACACCTTAACTACTTCTCTCTCTTTATTGGTGCAACAGGGAAAGGCTTCTGGCTATCCTGTAAAGGTATACACTAAAACTAGGATATATTGATGCCCGCCTTTCCTTGGCAATTCAGTAAAATCTATTTGCCAATAGTCCCCTGGAGAATTTTCCACTTTGGCTACTCCAAACACTAACCTATTACTGGTGTTAGGATTATTCCTGCGACAAATTTCACATTTTTCAGTAATAGATTGAACTATCATCTCTGTCATTGCTGTACTCACTACAACTTTCCAAAGGTGCTTTAACAAATTCTCTGTTCCCCAGTGTACTTTGTCATGTTCCCTCTTGGCTACTTCTCTCATCAGCGAGGGCGGGAGAACTACCTCTCTAGTGGGCATGATTGCCCACCCATATCTGTGTGCCTGTTCTTTAGCCTGTAGTGCTTTAATTAGTTTATAATCTTTACTATGGTATTTTGGTGTTACCTTTGGCAAGGTTACTTCCTTTTCAGGTACTAGGGCCAACACGCCTGCTCGGATGCCTGTTTCTGCAGCCTCTTTTGCCACCTTATCTGCCGATTGATTTCCTGTTTCGTGCGTGGTCTTCCCTGTTTGATGTGCTTTGCAGTACATTATTGCAACTGCAGCTGCTTTTGGTATGTTTTCCAATAAATCTAGAATTTCAATTACATGTTTGATTTCCGTACCCTGTGCGGACAGTAGTCCTCTTTCTTTTCAAATGGCACCATGAGCATGGACTACTCCAAGGGCATGTTTTGAATCAATCCATATATTAACGCTTTTTCCTTGGCTTAAGTTCAGAGCTCTGGTAAGGGCTATGAGTTCTGCTTTTTGGGCAGATACTTTTGAGGATAATGTTTGTGATTCTGTTACTTGGTCAACAGTGGTTACAGCATATCCCAACATTCTCTTTCCATCTTGAACAAAGCTGCTGCTGTTAGTGTACAGTTCCCAATCTGGATCCTCCAATGGAGTATCTTTGAGATCTGGACGGCTAGAGAATGTTTCTTCAATAGTCTGCAAGTAATCGTGCTCTGGTTCGCTCTCCAGGTTGTCAGTCGAAAGGAGACTGGCCGTCTGAGGTTCAGGAGTAGTGTCCCATCTGGGTCACTAGAGTCGTTACCATAAAACCTGGTTAGAAGAAAACCCTCCAAGACTCGCTTTAAGTTTTAGAAGGCAGGCATTCTTTATTTGCAGTGCTGGATGCACAGGGGATTGTTTCTCCTAGCGTGCATACCGTATGTTAAACAAACACTTAATTTGCATTTTGATTTCCCGGAATGGTTATACATATTCACTCAAATTCTCAGAACTCATTTACATAGTCCCCTCCTATAGAACACGCGCATGGTCGAGTCGTGGTGGTCCCTCTGGTGGTCCTCAGTGGCTGTAGACCCCAAAACTTGTGGTGACAGCTTGGTGAACTCGGTCGATCTAGCCATGTATGGTGGTTCTTTGGCTTGCAGTATGTTTTGGTGGTCAACTTCTTCAGTCTGTTCCCGTTCCTAGGTATCTGCCTTATTCTTAACCAACCAGCTATGAAACTCATAACTTTTCCTATTATTCATGCTGTCTTATACTACTGATTTATAATTTATAAGAATTCTGCTGAACTACTAGGTTACCTTTATTCATTGGCTTTAATCTGATATCACTGTGAGCCATTGGGAAACATCTGTCCTTTCTCTCCTGCTGGGACCCAACACCAGTGAGAGGTGAGGGGGCTGCACTGATGGGTTCCATCTGCCAGCTGCTTGCCAGTGGTACCTCTCAAGAAAAGACCTGTTAAACATTTGTGCACATAGGAGATTTGGAGAAAGCCTTCTTGCTGCCCTTTTTAGGGAGAGGCAGCAGCTCCACACCGTTCCCGGCTTGGTGGGGCAGTTATAGCAATTAAGGGTGGAAACAACTTGGGGTTCTGGCTTGCAGTTTGCCTTACAATCATAGAATCGCCCAGGTTGGAAAGGACATTTCAGATCATCTAGTCCGACCATCAGCCTAAGGCCGACAAAAGCCATCACTAAACCATATCTCTAAGCACTATGTCTACCTGTCTTTTAAATACCTCCAGGGGTGGTGACTCAACCACTTCCCTGGGCAGCCTCTTCCAATGCTTAATAACCCTTTCAGTGTAAAAATTTTTCCTAATATCCATATCACGCTGTGACCTGTAGCAACTCAGGGTAAACGTGCCCATGCATGGGACAACCAAGGACAGGACGTGCCACATAAAACTGCCTCTGCAGAGCATCCCTGTGTCGGTCAGCCCCTGAGGATACGTGTATGCGGGGCACACGGATGCGCAGGGAGCCACCTGGGATATTGTCTTAAGTAGGAGGGAGTAAAGCCTGAGCTGTGCATGTGTGTATTTACCTTGCCCTTCAGGTGCGTGTCCTGTTCGCCCTGAGGTCTGTGTGGCTGTGACTTCCCTGTTAGCCGTATCCGACCTGGTTGGCTTGAAGCTTTCTCAGGTTTCTCTTTGCAGTCTGCTAGCCCAGCCTGTTGCGAGCTTGCTGCAGCAGAAAACAAATAACCAGGGGAGTAGCTGTTTCAAGGCAAAACTGGGTCGATGAACATTTACGCTCAATTAACACATGTCACCATTCTGTCTCCACAACTACAGTGAATGCACCTAAAAAGTGAGAACAACCTGAATTAAGGCTGCCGTGTAACCTGAAACCTTTGCTTCTTGGCTGAGCGCTTCCTGTGGTGGTGTTGCTGAATTTATGCTCTGCATGGTGATCACGCTGTGACGGAGTGACTTGGATTTCTAACGTCTGCTCTAATGACCATGCTTTCCGTCTTGATTTTTGCCCTTCTCTTCAACTTGATCGGAAGCACATCTGGTCTTAGAAAGTATTTCACTCCAGCCCCAGTTTCTCCTTCGACTTTCGACTCAGGGACTGATACATGGCTATGACATTGACCTTTGTTGCTCTGTGAGGACTTGTAAGTGCCTGGAGGGCGCTAACTGATGGTAAAGCATCCTTTCCCTGAGGTGCCCAGCGCCCTGACGTGCCACACTGCACTTCAGTGAATCTGTCTGACCAGTGCAGAGCCAGTTTGCAACTTCTGTGGGGTGCACGGTTTTCAAAACCCTGCTCCCCTCCATCTTTTGGGGAGAAGTGTGTGTGTGTGTGTAGAGGCAAAGGGTGGATTGAGGATCACAGCTCCACAACCTTCTGGTATTTGCAACCAGTTTTTCACCAGTGCAAAAAAAAAAAAATAATCCCTCTCTGTTCCTGTCTTACACATCTGCATTTTCTCTTTCAGAACCTCTACTTGCTTCTTCCTTTGGGTCCCTCCATGCATCTATGTCCGATTTGTATTACGCCTTTGTTTGAATTGTAAGCACTTCAGAGCAGCAGTCATGTCTCCATCTGTGCCTTGACAAGGGACTTACATGATAGGTCGGCTTAAAACCACCCGTCTGTAACTGAGCTATCTTAGGCTTTTGCAAGGAATGAACTTAATGAAGGGAAGTTTTCTTTTTGCTGCACAACAATCTGATCCCTTTGCCAGCGTTTCTTCACGAAAAAAAGTCTTGCCCAAGACTGATGTGAATTTGAAGTCTGCCAGTCTCAAATATTTTTTAATAATTAGTTTATTATTTAAATATTTGGGAGGGTTTAGCTTGATTTTTGGTTTCTCATCCTTCCAGGTACTACAGATACACATATTTTCATGTACATAAGCAGATGAGAGAAACTCATCCTTCATTACCTGACCATACATATGTAGATGAAGGAAGAGCTTCGCATTCATTTTCTTGGTCGTTGCATCAGGAGCTACAAGGGAAAAAAAATACTGTGAGATTTACAGTAAAAATCAGTAGAGCGGGCAACTCTTTAACTAGAAATAGCTCGCTGTGGCTACCCTGGCTGGGCTCTGACGTATGTCCTTCCACATACTTCCCCTCTCCCCCGTCCTTCTTATTCTGTGATCGGAAGTGTACCTTCATGGAGAATGAGTCCATCAGGTTTCAGTAGTCTCCTGACAAGCCAAGTGTAAAACGAAGTGAGCTGCCGCTCCGCACCCACGCGCTTGCGGCTGTCTTCTGGGAAACGGCGATGAGAGGCTCAGGGCTGACGGCAGTGCTGTAAGGAATTAAGCACGTGATCATCGTCAAATACCAAAACACGTCTACCTGCATTATGTTAAGAGCACAACCCACAGTCGTAATTTTTAACTGAAATACTTGGCTTGGAGGCAAAGCCGGTGTTTGCCTTGATCATCCCAAATCCTGAATTACCAACATATTTTGCCCTGTCTCTCCACATGTAGCCCAAATTAGCCCTTCGTTTTTAGGTGCCTGTCGATACCATTTTTCTTCTTGACTGAAATGTTGTAATAGTCGAAGTCCTGTTCTGTGGGGAAGGTAAGCAGGGAAAATGCATTATGCATTAATTGGATTCGGTGGAGTATGAGTGCCGGTCCCCCAGTGCCGCCAGGGATGGGGTAAAATTCACTTAATCGTTTCGTGAGTCGGAGATCGTTTTCATAGCAGCACTGTGAATATAACCCTGCTACAAGTGGACACGAGTTGTTGCGAGGAAGAAACTGTTCATCTGTACGATAGATCGGTGTCTTCTGGAATTTAAATATTAATTGAAAAGTCAAGGTCAGAGGGCAGCTGACACTTGACTTTGCTCTCTTTCCTCCGTCCACGGCTTTGATCATGCTACATCTTTCTTTGTGCCTGGTGCTCGAGAGAGTACCCCAGGGTCATGGCCTGTTTCCTAGTCAAGAGGTAAAAATCTACTGGCTTAAATATCTGAGGCCCGGGCTTTAGCAGGGGGTTGGGGGCATGATGGGAGAGGGGGGAGCGTTTGCTTCATGCTTTTCACATTTCCCACATAACCCAAAGCAGACTAAACAAAACCAGTGTGAAATCTCATGGCTTGATGCTGCTATGGTTATATTTTTTAAGCTGTCATCCATTCATTTATACTTATGTTTATTCCCTGGATTTACAGCTTTTTTTTCCAACCTTTTCTTGCAGGGAGGTGGCGGGGTTGGGGGGGGGGAGGTTGAAACCTTTGAAAGGGGATTGCAGTGGCCTGTGATTAAAGCCCAGTGTTTTTCCTTGATGCCGCTCCTCTGCAGCAGTGTCACACATGGTAGCATTTAGGGCCCTTCACAGCTGAGGTGTTTCAAACACTAATGAATGGAAGTTTGGTCATATAACGCAGGCAAGCTTTAAGGCATGCTTTGCTGAATGGTGTACTGTAGTGGCCTGGGAAAGGAAGAGAGTTATAAATTGTGTCAGTTAGCCACCCAGACAAAATGAAGCCATGTGGAAAATCAAATCTATTAAAGTATGAAGACTGTTATAAGCTGTTTTAAGCTGGTCATTCTTAAAAGGTCTCAGTTGGCTGAGGGGGTAAATTCCTGTTCTTCCTAGATCTTTTTCACGTGCTGTCTCAGGCGATGATGTGCAGCATTTGATAAAAAATAACTTTTCACTGGCAGCCCCTTTTATCAGAAATGTTCATTGCCCCCAGTTTACTGTCCGTGTCCTGAAAGGTGCTACACATTTGTTAAATAAGCAGTGCAACAGCATCGCATTCGGGCGGCCTTGCTGAAGTTGAACGTGAAGGCAGCAGTAGGCCAGAGGAGGACAGCCAAGGAGGAGGAGAAGGCTTCCCTGAGCAGCCACTTAACATTGGATACCTGCTCAAAATGCTTTCCATTTTCTAGCAGCCCATGTCTGCTGGCCATGAGGGCCATGACAGGGCATGGCACAAAATTGCTTTTCCGTGGCACCTCCTAGGGTAGGAGGAAAGCCCGGCAAACCAAAGTGGGGTGACTGGAGAGTAGACCTTCCACTCCTCCCCAAGGTGGCTTCTTGAGATGTCACAGTAGCTGTGAAGGGCGTTTTGTTAGCTCAGGAGGTAATTGTCAGCTGTGTGAGAGAAGAGTGAGGTGGCAGCCTAAGACACATGGTCACCGCGGTGTTTATTTTCTCTGTTTGTGTATTCTAGGAAGAGACTGAAGAAACGTCCTCACAAGAGTCTGCAGAGGAAGACTAGGAGACTGCACCATGCCATTTCTACCTCATCAGCAGTTGGGTCTTTTGAAGGGAGAAGACACTGCCTTGACCACTTATTTTCGATTGCCATGGTCTTTCCACTTTTGCCTGGGGGGAAAAAAAATCGCATAACCTTAAAAAGGATTTGACTAATCATCTTCTTTGTAATCCCTTCACAGTCCCAGGTTTAGTGAAAAACTGCTGTAACACAAAGGGGACACAGATTAACGATGCAACTTTTTATTACTGTTTTCTTTTTTCTTAACCTACTAATAGTTTGAGCTGCTAAGTAAGGGTGAGTGGGTCAAGAAGAGCTCCGAATCAGGTTTGTGTCATTCACTGCACTGCATATAAACAAAGAAACTTGCAACATAGTCATTATAATGGGCATTGAAATAGGAAAGGCTGGGTGTGTAACACTAAAGCCTTGCAACACTTCCAGCAACCCACTCCCTACTTAGTGAACTCCCTGTTTTAGAACACCAAAGATAAGGGATAGATACTACTCTTTTTTTTTTTTTTGTAACCTTCTTGTAGACTTGTACTTGATTATTTTTTTTTTAAGACTTACTGTTACTTCAGGAAAAAAATTGCAAGCTGATCTTTCACTTCATTCAGCTGGTAATCGGAAGAAAGAAATCAACACAAATAAGGTACTTTCATTTTGCAAAAGGGAAGAAAGACAAAGATACGTTGTATAGTTACAGATACAAACATATCAGCAGAAGTAGTAAATAAAATGAACAGCCCTCATCTTCTGGACGACAGGAAGCCAGACAGAGTCAGCTTTCTGTAGAGCCAGGCATTTTCTATGGAAACAAAAATGACTGACACCAAACACTCTTATGCCATTAATGACTAAGTCTTTATCTAGAAAAGTGTTTTAAAACGTACAGAAAGGTACCTCAAAATTAACCATGAGTTTATCTGAACAAAAATAATCCATATGTTTTGCTTCGTTTCGACTAATTCCACTCATCCCATACCAGTATTTCAAAACAATTGACTCTTTCCTCATTACTCATCAGTCGCGATGTAAGAACCAACACCACGTACCTCAGCTAAGCTTGTGCATTACTTTAAGCAACGTATTTTGACATAGGATGGTTCACTGGGCACCTCTGTGCCAGTGGCATTTCTCCATCTTTTCATTCAAAGCAGCACTTTTAGCACCAGATGCAATATTACCCCACTATTCAATACTACCTCTGATTTTTACAATTAACTCAACAGACTGATAAATACATGCTGCTATACACATTAAATGCAGGAAATTTTTATTGGGTAGATAATCATGAGTATCTGTATTTTCCCCTTATTTCTACTTTAACACTTAATTGCAGTTAAGGAAGCAATATCTTTATTGTGTTTTGGCATGACTATGTATTTTTCTTTCTCTTGGTTTGGTTTTTTTTTGTTTTGTTTTGTTTTGTTTTTGTTTTTAATGTACTTACCCTATTCTCTGCTAGACTTCTGTGTAATGTACTGTTAACTTGAATATATTTTTGTACTGAATTGCTGATAGGTTTGTGAGGATAATTTTCTTCAGTGACACTACATGACATAGAAAAAATTTAGCTGTAATGTTTAAATATTACTGTCCAAGTTTGTACCTCAAATGAATTGTTTAAAGAAATGGACTAATTGATTGACAAAGACCTACCTCCAGACTTTAAATGGAATGAACTTGTTACTTTCAGCATTAGTTTTGAGACGTTTGAAACAGTTAGGACTGCAACTAATCCCTAATTCAAAACTATTTTTGTAAAATAACTTGTGGAAAATGAACACATTTTAAATTACTTTCGTATTAAAAAAAAAAAAAAATGAACAAAAAAAAAACCTTCAAAGAAACTTGAAGCTTTGTAGGTGGGAAGCAACAAGCTCAGCTTTTGCATAATGCAATCACAAATATGTGTTTAAAAAAAAGTAATTAGTAGATTGTAAGAAAATACTTGACAAGTATTTTCATGTATTTTACACAAATGTGATTTTGTAATATGTTTCAGCCAGATTTATTTTAAATGCTTCTTATGTAGAGGTTTTTTATTCTCCTCTCTCTGTCACTTTTGTTGTTCATTCTCTCTCTCTCTCTCCTCCTATTTCTTTTTCTCTATTTCTGTTTTATTTCCCTTCTTCCTCTCCTTCCTAGTCAGTACTTTGTACCATTGTATTAATAACTGGGCCAGGGGTAGTTTCTCAGGAAGGCGTCTGTTGGTATGGCTTTAGTACCGAGCCAAATGCAGTTAAAGATAACTACTTACTGGCTTCTTCCAAGAGGCAGTGTCAAGAAATGCGGACCTCCTTGAAAGTCCGCAGAGGGTTCAGTGACGGAAATCGCTGAGAAAGAGCTGATCCGGAGTATTACAACTAGACACGTTAATGTTAAGTGAAAGAGAAATAATCCTAGCTATACAGTAGCTCTAATAGGCCAAATCCAGCGTCACTTAAAGGCAGTAGAAGGAATTCTGCTGGTTTCAAAGGGCATCGAATCAAGCCTTAGCAAGTCCCGTTTGGGGTTTGGGTTTTGGTTTTTGTTTTTTTTTTTTTTCACTTTTTAAAGCCACAGTATTCAGTGGATGACACAGAAATAATCGCTGGGTGTGTGTCACACTTCAACCTCCGAGAGACTTACCACTCTGATGGAACTGAATCTTGTATTTTCTATATATTGTAGTACAATCAAAACACATTACTACCTCTTAGGGCCTACTATACCTCATTTTTTCAGACTGAAAAATTGCATGTGGCCATTGAATCAGTGAGAACATCATAAAATTTTTTATATATATAGTTTATTTTTGTGGGAGATAAATTTTATACGACTGTTCTTTGCTGTCATTGGTCACTGCTAACTAAGACTGGACATTTAACTCTTCTACCATTTCTGCAAGAGAGGTGTGTTTGCAGGAAAAAAAAAAAGACAAACGCTTCAAGATGTTTAACTACAGTTTACTTTTTCTTTTGAGTGTCTTCTAACTTTTTGCTTTGTTCTTCATGTAGAGTTGCTGTCTATGATTGTACTTCGAATCGCTTGCTTGTTGAAAATGTTCCTTTAATGGATTATCACAGTCTGTTCAGCACAATAAACATAATAGCCTCTGTGATCCCCATGTTGTTTGATTCCTAGACTTTTGTCACAGTTCCATAAAATGGGTAATAAAGTTTGGTCAGAGTGACCAAATTTGTAAAAGCTTTGCATGCCAGTAGTCTTTTTTTTTTTTCGTCCCAGGACCATAGGCATGTGCCTGAGAAGATGTGCATTTGCTGTTAGGGTCCTCAGAGGTGGGCACTCAGCTAAAAGACACATCTTACGAGGTTCCCTTAAAGGAGAGGCACCTGTTCCTGGCGTGGGGGTCGCCACGCCGAGCTGAGGGCTGAGCTGGGTGCACTGGGGAGCCGTGGTCCCACCTGCCAGACAGCCAAGGCTGAAATGGGTGTTGTTGCCTGGTTTCTAACCTGCCTCCTGGGGGGTCCACCAAGATGATGAGCCACCTTCTCTTTTTAGGCAAGATTGCAGTTCACATCGCAGTTCATGGAGTTTATATTATGCGGCCATTAGGTTAAAAAGAGCAGGTACTCAGAGCAGCAGAGACAGGGATGTGGCTGGGTATGGTCTCGGGCAAAACTTGAGGAGCTCAGGAAGCTCTGCATTAAACACCTACCCCTCCAAAGTTGTCATAGGCAGGTTGGACAGGATTCTTCTGGCCTCCCCTCTTCATTCGCTCTTACGTGGTCCCCATGCCTGTTACAATGAGATTTAAAGATTGCGGTGCATGTGTCAGTTCATTCGTATTTGCAACTATGCTTCTCACACCTAAGATGATTGTTCAGATATTAATTCCTCAGCTATTTAGGTTTACACATTCTTTGTGTTCACTCACTTGCAAACTCTCCGCCTAATCTCTTTTGGCTTAGTAACCTCTGCTTTCCCAAGGGCTTCATGGCATGTTCCCTTTGGACTCCGTTACTTAACAAAATAACCAAAACACAATCACAAAAAAAGCATTAAGTAGTAACACTCATTTGGTCCTGAGTCAGAGGTGTGAGTAATTGCATTCATCACATTGTGTATCCTCTTGTCCTCTCCCGTCTCACCCTGCTCAGTGGTATTAAAGGATCATTCCACTTTTTGGTCTTCCTGGCGATCTTATTCCCCGTGGTTGCCATCACTCGGCTCTTCCTGTTATTTTATCTGATGTGATGCTCCAGCTGTAACCCACCCACCTTATGAATCAGCCAAGTGGCTGAACTTCTGCTACCCTGTGCTTAACTCCCCTCTTAATTCCTATTAGTCATTCCTCCAGCTTGCTTCACTCCCACTTTCCTTCTCGGGGCATCTTCCAATAAACTTCTGCACGCTTTATGCCACAGTGGGACTATTTGTGTGTATAAAACTAATCGGCTTCTGCAGGATCGAGGCCTGTGTTTGTCTCACGGCCAAGAGTGCTTTATCCAAGATGCCTGTGGCAAGGGTCATATTAAGTTTCTGCTTTTGCTTTCCACTCCCATCACATCACATCCACACAAAGACGGGTAATTACTGAAAGCTGGTGCTGCCAGTGCCTTTCAGACCAATTTAATTGTCCATAGCTTGCTTTAAAACCAGAACATCTGGTTCGGTCATCGTTAGAGACAGGATCCAGAGCAATGGCAGCAACGTGTTCCTCTGATCACAAGAGTGGAGTCAGATTTGTCACACCTCAAATTTCACCTGAAGCCTGAAGGAAGCAGTGTTTCTCACCCCGGCACCTTTGCATATATGGATGTAGAATTTCTGTCTCTCAGTTCATCCTTTCTAAAACTCCCACCATCTTCCTGATCACGTTAATTTTTAAACATACAAATGTACTTTGGCATACAGCCTTCAGTGCACGTGATGGTCCAATTGCTATATGCCTTATCGATTCAGAAGTAATACAAATTGAAGCTTTATGGCATCTACTTGCTCGGTCAAACGAACATCTGCCACTGTTTATTATATATATTGTCTAAAAAATACAGGTATCCTTGCTGTCTGGGTGTTTCATAGCCAGGACAATTAGTGTGGGTTAATGGTCTGTTCCTGCCTGGCTCCCGGACCCAGGGACTGTGTGCCACGCTGGGGGACACAAGTGATGGGGAAACCTCGACCCCCTTCCACCCCACTTCGCTTGCAGCCGCACGAGGAGCGAAGCCGCCCCAGGCACACATTCCACCTTGCTCCAGGACACCTCCGGTGTGCAGCTCCTGCTCTAGTCACCTCATGTCCTTCTGTCGGTGTGATGAGCTCTCTTGCTCTTATCCTCCAGGCTGAGGCACCTCCATGTGACAGCAAGGTTTAATGTGTCTTTTTTTCTTCACACCTTTTATTTCCCTTTGCCACCCAAACAACCTTTTGGCCTATAGGAACTTTTTTTTTAAATTTCTTTACTTCCCACCTGTGATTTAATGCTTTTCCTTCCCTTTATTGCCCCAGACTTGCAGTGCACTTGTTCCAGTATTCAAGAAAAAGAAGGTGTCTTCCTGTAATTACCATCCTCTGAAGATACATGAATGTAATTACGATTAGCTTGAAGATAACTGTCCAATGTGGTAGCAGTTAAAGTGGGAAGCAATCTGCCTGTTTACACTCTTAAAATAAGGCTGCAGATGGTTGTGCCCCAAACCTGCAGCACAGGATTATCATCAGCTTTCATCCGCTAGCAAAAGGGGAAATGGAAACATTGGGAGATAAGACAGAAGTCTTCAACAGTGCTTCCCTACTAAGATGGGGCTAATTAAGCACAGCTAAATACATTAGCATTGTCATATAAGGGAGGAGCTTTACATTGTTAATAATGGCTAGGGTAAAACTGGAGCAGGAATCCAAACATATGCTACATTAAGGCATGCTATTAAAATAATCAGTGAAAGAAAATAACAAATGAAAGCTGGGTGGATCTGAAAAATCAATGGCAGGCAGAACACATTAATTAGTCAGAGAGGAAACTTAGCAAAGGCAGAAGGCCCATCAAAAAACAAGATTACATTACATTATATATGAATGTCAGCTACAAAATATTATGTGGGACCACCAAAGATTATGATTTTAATCGTAGGGGTTTTTAATTCAGAAAATCTATTAAATATATATAGTCCCTTAAGGCATTTTATTCTTAGTTCAGGGAGTAGGCAGAAAAATAAGCACATTTTTAT
This sequence comes from Dromas ardeola, assembly GCA_013398915.1. Taxonomy (NCBI): domain Eukaryota; kingdom Metazoa; phylum Chordata; class Aves; order Charadriiformes; family Dromadidae; genus Dromas; species Dromas ardeola. Next base: position 201,491 of record VYZM01000248.1, on the reverse strand, counting down.
TGCACTGGAACACATTTGCCATAAAACCATAGTTTTATCAATATCACATAATAAAAACTAAAATTTAAATCAACATTTGAAAACAAATCAGCTCAGCAGATGCATAGAAGGAGTTATTTTGGCCCTACATAACTGCAAAGTATTGTCTTTCAAGCTACATCATAGTCTAAGATAGGGGTTTTACGAGGCCTGACATGCTCTGAAGGTGTTTACAATGAATTACCACTCCTAGACTGCAGCTGCGCTTGGGGCCAAGACAAATTAATCTCTGTCTAAGGCACTGTTATAAGACTATTTTTTGCCAGAGGTTCATAATGTGTTCAGTTTGGGATGGTTTAGGTTTAGCATTTATGACCCAACAAACACACAGTAACTTCAGTAAGATCCAAGACCTGGGCAGTGTCACCCACTGGCATCTCCCACCACGATCTAGACTTTTGGTCTCTCCAGAGCAGGAAAAAAGCAAGAGAAAAGCAGGATTACATATGGCTGGTTTTTGCGTTACTAGCAACGCCCTCGAGATCCACCTCACTGCCCAGTTATAGTTCCCATAGCTTTCAGAGGTACCACCATGACTGGTCAACAAGTCGCCTTACTTCTTCGTAGGGAGAAAGGGGTCTTGCCCCAAACAACATCGCGTGTGGCAAAGCATGTGACACAGAGCTTGTGTTTGAGGAGGCCATAACAAAAAAAACAGTCTCGCCTTTGCAAACAGTTCACAATCACGAGACACATCTCTCTCTGTCTTCGGGTGCATGAAACTACACAGCAGGACCATAACTGTGACTGTATCTCTGTAACACTTTAAAAAAATATGTATTCTAGAGTTTTCAGAGATTTCTGGTGATTCTCCATCATGTGTGCCTCTGGCACATTCAGCGAAGTGGTAATAGTGTATTGAAAACAACACCACAATGACACAGCCCAGGGTAGGAGACACGAATGAATGTCAGAAGCCTTGTTTTATCCAGACCACTAAGGACATTTGTTTCAGAATTAAGTTTCAGTGCATCATTATTCACAGTTTTATAGGGGCAAAAGTTACAGTTCCTGATAAAAATCCTTAGAATTTAATTGCTTCATCAACATTTAATTATCCGTGCTGGGAATGGAAGCTGACTTTCTTCTGTCAGAATTTGACACGGAGCACCTCGGTTTGGTTATATGTGTGTGCTCCGTGAAAATAGTCCTCATCTTTCTTAACCAATACACACAATTAAATGGTATAGCTCCTGATTTCGATAGGAAATAGGCTTAAGAAAGGAAAATAGGAAATTTTCATTTCCTATGGAACACAGGAAGCATTCATAATCTTCTGTCTATCCCCTTTCCCTTAACAACTTCAAGGCTGTTTCCATTCTTTTCAGTAATTAGCCTTGACCTGGAAAGGATGACCTCTACTATTGCCTTTTTCTCATGAAGTCTTGACTCAGATCAGCTTGTAGTGCACAGATTTACCTTTGTACTTTTCTGAACTCTACATTATGGGGAACCTCAGGGTCTTAAATACACTTCTAGGACGTGCAGCCCTAAAAGTAACTTGTCGTGGAAAAGTAATGACTTTTCTGGTAACACCAAAGCCTGCAAAATCACGAGGCTATATAGGCACAGATGGGGATGCATACAAATGACAGAGGCAACAAAGAAAACAGTGCTGGGGAGTTGGGTGAAATCTTACTCTAGTTGCTTATGGCAATGAGTATGAGCAATAATTAATCTTTTTCATGGATGTGAAGACCAGCTAATTTTGCCACCTCTGCTCCATACACAGAAACTAGTAAAAGACATTTTCTTGTTATGATAGTAAATTGTATGCAAAAAAAAGCAAGAGAAAAACAGAAGGGGAGAATGGAGTGACAGTGCAACGCAAATAGCACTGGGAGCGTGGCCAGAGGAAAGCTCAGCAATGGAGCTTTTGGCCCAAACACAGACTACAAAGACTAAACCTGTGAGCAAAGAAGCTGTGTCTGGCTCCTCGGTCCATTCCTGCTCTGCTCAGGAGCCCAGACTCAGCGCGTTCCTCACGAAGAGACAGACTTAGGCCAAGCAACACCTGACTCGATTTGTCTTTCTAAATGAAACTACATCCAGGGCCCTGAATTTTGGCTAATTGCTTGGCTTGGAAATGGGAAAGTGTTCAAAAACAGATGCACAGATGCAGAGCAGAGCAGAGCAGAAGGGATCCCAGAGTGTATCGGCAGGTTGGGACCACTGCCCCTACTCACAGCAGCTGTTTGAGATGGAAGGCTGCTGATATTGTGCTGTTTACACACCTTGCTTCTCTTCTGCTCAAATACCTTATGGAAATTCAGAGACTAACACCAGCTCCTAATAAACTTAACGTTCTGCTGTTTGCTTAAGCATAACTCTGAGTTACTCCAGAAAATGAAAAATGAGGAAACAGACCAATAAACTATTCAGAAGTAACCGCTCCCTGCGTGCTCGACGCTATCACAGCTAATGCACCAACTCCATTACGCCCTACAACAGAGTCGCTTTGCAATACCCTTACTGGTAAGGTCAGGACTTCTTCTCAAGCGCCTTTGAGAGCTCACCAAGCATGGTACAGTCTAGGGGCCTCACTCTAGACGATGCTGATCATCCTGCCCCTGGGACCTGAGGGACTTAGCACTTTGCAAGCTCTGGCTGCGAATTTGGCCTTCCTTTAGTTCCCTCGCTAGGGCTGCTGTACTATATATAAAGCGTTAAATTGGTTTACATGAGGTTTCCTTTTCACCCATTGTTGTGGGTTTCAGTAAAACTATCCAGTGGAGACTGAGTAGAGGAAAGCCAACCTTCATCTGAGAAGCTTCCAAAACCCTTATTTTTGTGAGTTCAATGCACCTGCGCCAGCCCCACAGTTTTGCAATGGGTGACTGAGATACAGATTTTATGCTGCTGGGAAAGTGATGCACAGAGATGTAAGGCGACAGACACCTCGGGTGTGTGGTTCTCTCTCTGTTTCCCAATGACAAATGTCCAAAGACTTCTCTGCTCCAAGGGGACTGAGTCCCTCAGTGACGGAGCCAGTGCAAACCTTTGAGATAAGCTCTTCTCCCCCACCATGTGCATAAGGGCAGTTAAAGACACTTTGACAGCACCAGTAAAATGAGCGGGTGCCCTCGTAGTCTATGGAGGTGTAGTGGGTTGTAGTAGAGCAGCCACACCGTGGTTTCAATTGAGGCAAACGCCCACAAGCTGAGGAGGGCTGACCCCAGGAAGCAGCGGGATCGTAGTAAATAAAAAAGTAAACTTAAGTGTTTGGTGTTGGTGAAAAGTTAGTGGGTTTTTTTTCCAGATGAAGGTCAAAAGAGTAGCCAAACTAAACAGGTTTTCTGCATTTAGAAGGAGATCTGTGTCACCAAGCTTTAGTCATTTAAAAGTTAGATGTCTCATCTAAGGTTTTCATCAGCCAGAGGGCAATTCATTCCTTCCTAAAATATGGGTCTAAGCTGGGTGGGATGAATCACTGATCCCTCCCAACTGACTGTTCAGGAAGCTGAGACAGTGATGTTAACCTAGCTCCAAAAAAGTGGGAATACGGGTCGTTTCAAATTACATTGCTGAGCTGGGAGCTCCTATTCATGAGCAATTGCTCAAATCCTTGCACTCCTCTTCCAGACGTGCCTCCAAATGGAGATAAGTCAGTTGTCTTCATCACATGCACAGGGTAGGGGCGTAAAATCTAGAATAGGGTTCAGGCTCTGCATCCCAGTTTCACAGAAATATCTAACTGCAGACTGGGAAAGGGACAGACTCGGTATAGATAGACATCTCCCCTCCGAGCCAGCACAACCTGTTGCCTGGAGAAGGCATTCCCATACCTGTCCCTTGAATGTTACTCATCAAAGGCTAGGGTAATTTCAAACTTAAAGCTTAGAGGTATTTATTGACATGCATCAGTTCCTCCTTTAATGCCCCCAGTATGTTAGAGGCACCAAGGTCATTCATGCTTTGAAGTCCTGCTATAGAATGCTGCCACGTACCTGCAAGGAGATGTTAATTTGTTATATTGTCAGTTCAAGCTGCAAACAAATATAAGTATACATCTAAAACATGGAAATGAAAGGAAAAAACACAGTGTCATGTTATCACTACACTTTCTTATCATTGTGTATTTTGCTTATGATTTGTCCACCCCTCTCGGTACGGCACTCAGAAAGTGGGGGGAACGGCGTCAATGGTCACAACAAATACTGGAGCTAATGCAAAGCTTGCAGTCCCTCCCGAAGGATGGGTGGGCCAGGTGAGCTCCATCAGCTGAGGACCCAGCGGGAAGCATTTTGTATAATATAAAATAATTGTCTTCTGGTCTTTCTTCAACTGATTTCTCTAATTTTTCAAATAGTTTCCACTTAAAGTCACCTGGAAAAATTCATTAAATAAGAAAGGCTAATTAGAAGTATAGGCTAAAAAATTTAAATGTCCTCAGTCACAAGTGATCCTGCCGAAATACAGTTCTACACAAGACATATTTCCTTATCTTCACTAAAAAAAAGTCTCACTGCAGTGACTGTAGCACCTACATGACTTAACTTCAGGCTCTTTCTGTCCAGTCATGTTCCCTGTGGGCTGAAGATAAGAGACAGGAAAAATGCTCAAAGTTTTAAATCCCTGATGGAAAACAACCATCTCAGCTGAGATGTGCTGCTCAGTGACTGCACTTATGTCACAGATAACAAGGACAAATATTTAAAATAAGAGCCAGCAGCTTCCATGAGACTTGGAAAGTTCATCAGCGCTGCTCTTCCTGATTCGGAGCAGATGACGGCACCAGGGCATGGGAGACTGCAAGCGCAAACCTGATCAGATTCCCTCAGCTATAGATAATATCGCAATTAAACATATCAAAACATGCTATACACTTCCTGCAATTTGGATTGCTTCGTTAAAGGCAATATTCATTTCTAGCAACGCTGCCATCAGGCTCGGTCCTGCTGGGACTCTGCCCATGCTGGGTTGAGTTTGAGTGAAAACTATACAGCTGAGCCTTTGAACGGAGCCTAAACCTCCATCTATGCAGCCCAGTAAAAAGGCTATAAAAGGAGGCTTTTGAATTATCATTGTCCAGAATGTGATGTCATAACAATAAAACAACATCAGGAAATAATAAAAATATGATGTACCTTTTTTACTGTAAATCCTTTGTGTCGGCTTCCCAGATGGTGTGAATCTGTGTAGCTCTGGGAAATCAATGAAACCACTCTACCTCATGCCACTGAAGAAGTCGGCCTATCAAACTCAGGCCAAAACACTTTCAGAGCCTACTTAACTGAAAGGAGGAGAAGGCAGATGCACAGGAGCAGCAGAGGTAATATCGACCAGCATTTCCCCGGACCTGGGGGCAGGTGCTCTAAGGACCCATCTGACCGCCTAGATTAGATCCCAACGAGATCCAGTGAGAAGGTGAAGGCGTATTCCCATTATATGAGGATAAGTGAGGAGTGACCGCACAGAAACCACAGTTACACCGGTTTGAGTGCCATACGTATGAGAAAAGTTTCAAGCCTTCTGAGATATTTTTTTAGATTTTTTTTTACATTCATGGCTTATACAAAACACGTTCGTGCTGCCTTAGATATCTCATGGGTTGTGGTATCTTCAAACCCCCCCCGAAACATATGTTCTGCCTTCAAGCGTTTTCGGAGTCAGAGCCTGAACTCAGCAGTATACTCCACACTGGGTGTTACTATGCAGAGACAGCGCTTGCTTCCCCATGTGGAATTAATTTCAATAGACGCTATCAATTCTGTATGAATCAAAAGCCTCCTCTTCTCTCCAGCCTTGGGATGGTCTGGACTGAGAGGCTGGATGTCCCCAGAAGTAATAAACACAGGCAACGGGGGGTTTCTTTGTACACCCCTTCGAAAACCTTTTGAAAACCTCCCTCATCCACACGCTGCATCCCCAAACCCTGTCCGTGGCAAATATGGGGACGGCGCCGACCCCCCGGCTACAGCCCACCCCCTGCTGGTGCGCACCACCTCCTCCTCTGCATCCTGAAGGCCGTGGTGACCCCAGGGCCGGGGTGCTGCCATGGAGGTGACCGAGCTGAGCACCCCACCAGGAGGCACATCGGGGAGGAGGTGCCGGGGGCGGCATCAGCGGGGCTCTGCTCTCACCTTCAACGCTTTGCTGAATCATAACTTTACAACCCTGCAAGATCACAAGAACAAGCACATATGGGAAAGAAAAGAAAGGGAAGAAAAATATGAACAGGAACACTAAAAGTAATATCTAACAACCAGCTATCACTTTCCAAATATTTTTCTTCTATTAATTTTAAGGGGGAAATCATTTGGTGGTAAATGGGGAATAAACTAAAACCATCTGCACCATGCTAGGCAGCTGTCAGAAAGCCAAGCGAGCTCTTTGGGTATATAGCCTGATGTTTAAATCCACTGAAGCTATTCCAGCAGTGTCAAGCACACTGATGAGAGCCCTTTCTGAGCGCCGCCTTTCCCTATTGTTATGGGAAGAATATTGCTAAGATTAGAAAGGTGCGGTAGAAAACCACTAAAATGATACAGGTTTGCCAGAAATGAATTGTGTCGGGAGATTAGTCATATGGCACCCATCTATTTTAGAATAAAAGGAAACCAGGAGGGCAGAGAAGAGATCTCATGGATTGATGGGATAAGATGCCTAACACAGTATGTAATTTAAAAACCAGAGGTCCGGACTTGGGCAGAAAGGGAGGGGAACAGCCTATAAACAATTTGAGAAGAATGTCTTAATCCAAGAAGTAGTTAGCAGATAGCCTGATGGCTAACTTTGGCAGTTTGATCTAAGCAGCAAACACCAGCACTCCTGGAGGAGGAAAAGGCTTTTTGAAAAAGGAGTAAACTTAAGAGTATGTCCCATCGACTAGATTTTTGAGATAAGGTTAATGAGAAATAGGTTGATTTGTACTTCCTGAGTTTAAAAGTGCAGATCTCCATGAATCATAATGTCCTGCCTGGCTGCTAATGTTGGTGTGTTAAATAAACACAACTTCTCTTCCGAACATTAAGATAGCGCAATGGTACTTTTGCAGGGCAAATCTAAAATGTGTCTTATTCATTTTATAGGATCGGAGTTCTCTAGGAAGGAGGGAGAGCGTTTGTGCTGCAAGGTACTCAAAACATTTCATCTGAAGTTTTTGTAACACTACTGAGGCAACCAGCAATTCAGCTGGTATAAATATAGATATTACTGTTACCCATAAGTTTAAGATTTTTATCCTACTGAGCAATCTTTGCAGAGGGTAAAAAAAGATGTATTTCTTTTAATCCATTTTAGATATCCAGCCACTTCCTTTCTCCTTGCTCACATAGTGTAGCAAAGGGCACGTAAAAGTCTTGAGCAGCCTTCCTCATATCCTTCATTATGGCTCACCGCCCGGTCCCAGCACCCTTTCTTCACGGGGCAAACAGCCCCAGGGCGAAGCGGGAGCCCTCCCATTGAGTTTCATGGACCCAAGTCTCACCCACAATTCTCAGACCAAAGCTTGGAGTAAATACAGAGATTTGCACTGAACTCCAGGCATTTTGGATTACACACTGCGTGAATTGCAATGTTTCGACAATTATTGTTGTCTCTCTCCTTCAGCTCTTTTCACTATGCAGCTTGAAGAGGCAGATTGGAAACTTCACTCGTCTGCTGGACACCGTGTTTTGTGCTGTCACGTCTGTTTTCGTACAGCCGTGCCTCGTCCAGAGCCAGGGACTTGTCCACCAAGCTGGGCTCCGCTGAGACACTCGGCTGTATGTCCGCAAACAGATGACCCTGCGCGCACCCAGCAAATGGTGGCAGATCGAGGAGATGGAAGTGATGGGCTATGGGAGAGAAAATGGCAGGAGGTGAGTAACGGAAGCTGTGGGAGAAAGGAAACGTGTGAGGCAGAGGAAGAAAAAGGCAAGTTAGACTGGAACTTTTAGGAATCAGAAGGGAAAGTTAAAAACCAAAAGAAGGGGTGTGAAGGAATATGAGGTTGGAGCTGCACAGCCACCTTAGCCGGGTACAAATCTGTTGGCTCCTAGTGCCAGCCTCTTCTCTCCCCTCTCCCCTGGTCATTTCCACCATTTTCTTGTTCAGTCTGAGCTGGCTGGAAATCACTAAAACAAGAGAAGCAGAGATGCCGCCCCGTGATGCAGTTCAGGAGCAGCCATGGAAGGGCTTGTGTGGTCAGGCCAGAGCCAAGGGGACCATCAGCGGGAGCCAGGAGACAGGAGGGCAGTGCTGCGTCTCTGCCCCATTCAAGTGCCCAGGAGAAGTTGGGACTGTAAGGATAACCCCTGTGTGGATGAACACAACGTCCTGAGCCCTGCAAGCACCCACCTTGCCATGGCTCACTGCACTGTCTAGAGAAGCCCATCTGAGCTGGCACCTACCTTAATGAGAAAAGCAAACCTTGTGTTTGAATGCTCTGACGCCTGGGTGAAGGCACTGGGCTGGATTATCCTAGTGAGGACCTTGGGCTCCTCTTCAGTCCCCTTCAATCACTCTGCTTCCCTTCGCATACTCATGTAGCTCTGCCTGGACAACCCCTGTGGACATAGACAACTATGCACATACCTGAAGCCACCAGCATCAGCGCCCTGCAAAATTTAATAGTCACGTCTCCAGCCTGCCCCGACCCTGGTGTCGTGCAAATCTGTGGAGTGTCGTGGAGAGAGATACATTCTCCAGCGCCTGTGAATTAGACTACAGCCCTCAGCAGGAGGCACGAATGTTTCTATTAATTTCCAGGAGAAGATTTCTGAACTCCAGGAAACTCCAAAACCACAGCTTTTTTCTGTTTCATCCCGTAGAACCGTTGCATGGGAAAGAGAAGACTTTATTTTAAAGGTTGTTTCCTTTCTTTCTTCAGCCCCTTTTTGACACAGCGCGTTTCCCAGAATAGGCGCTTGTCCCTGGGCCAAGAACACCCTTCTAGCACCTATATCCCGTAACCTACAGTAGGTATTGCAACCAAATGTGATTCTCACATCTAGTTTCTGTAGTCAATGTGAGAAGCCAAAGCTGCGAGAGAGGAAGGCTGAGAGCCAGCTTGCATAGCACTCGGTGAGGTCCGCCCTGGACACCCTGAGCCTCAGCTTTCGGAGACCTGGGTCAAACTTTGATTCAAAGGCTTTGGGACAGGATGAAAGTGAAGAAAAAAATCCCCACTCCTTTGCCTGAATTCTCCTTTGGCCTTGCAGGATGGCTGGTATCTCTTTCTCCTGCAGCTACAGTATCTCTCATGAAGCTTAAACATTAAAATGCAAAGAGCAACAGAGCTTCAGATCTGTGTTGTAACACACTGGGTTTTCATTACAGTTTTCATCCTATTTGCTTCTAGCAGAAGAAGGTGAAATTATATATATAAAAAAATGATTAAAACAGCACAGGAGAGAGAGAATAATCTAGATATGGTGAATTTTTCTTCCTGGATTTTATTAGTAAACTACAGTAATAGCAGCTTAAGTGCTAATTGTTGAGAAATAATCTTTCTGCTCTTAATTCCATACCCCTGAGCAGAGCACATATCGGCACTTAGAAAAACCATTAGTTTCACATACATCTGTAATTTGCGGAGACCTGCAATAAAACCGTAGTAATCTAGGATTACGGCAAATTGCTAACTCTCACCCTCCTGTTCCGTGGTCGGTTCCTACCCAGGAGTTACAGCAGGCGGGGACTTGTTTGTAGCCGCAGGGTATGTGCTTGTCTGAACCAGGGAAGCCTTCAGAAAGACTTGCATGGACTTGCTGCGGCATTCTTGAAAGCTTTTTAAGAATTAAAGTACATGAAAGCTCATTCATGCTTTAAAGGGCCAAGCTTTATAAAGTGTGGTACAATCTGTAACCAAAATCACAATAGACTTCTCTATATTGGAAAGCGTCTTTCCAAACATTTAGGGGAGTGAACCCTTTTGTTCTGGTACTCAGCAAGTAGACTTCCTAAGTGCTCCTAAAATGGTTTTGCTGCAGATCCACCATATTTCTTGAATAAAGCTGTAAGCCAAGAGAACCTTTCTGTGAAGGTTTATGAGCATTTTTCTGTGAAACGAAAGTCAAACAAAAGATCAAAGCCATACACTGAGAAGAAAAAGAAGCTGGGGGGGGGGGGAAAAGAACAGCATGTTTTAGGTGGGAAACATATTTGGGGCAATTTAGAAAAATGCTTTAATAGCTTCTTAATAAAAAATGAATTACTCCATCCCAATGGACACAGTGTATAAATATTAACATTTCAGCTTTATAGTAAATGCTGGTCTTGTAGTACTTTAGCAGTCACATCACAGAGCAGTTTGAAAGGAGGTGCAGGGCTTCAGTACTAGCAGCGAAACCCATCTGCTAAATGCTGTTAGAATAAAGCAAATGCCTCTGAGTTTTGCCTGTAAGTTCACGGAGCCAGGATTTCCTCCTTTCCCGCAGAGAATAAGGGTACTTATTACACCAGCGGTTCTGAGCGCTGGCACAGCTCCAAATATAGGGTGAATGAGGGAGCCCTTTTGCATGGCAAGGAGCGGGCAGGGTTGGGAGGTGTTATGAGATGCTGGGATGCAGTTTTCCCCTGGGCTTCTCCCTGCTTCTGTGCTCAAAAACCCAGGAGAGGACTGACTGCCGGCTGCCCGTCCCCAAAAAGCAGTGCCTCCACCCTCGCCGTGTAAGGATGGAGTGGATGCAACCGTCCGGGTGATGGGAGCTGAAACATGTTGTTAGCGGGGTCATCTGATGCTTCATGCGCATGGAGGGACCGACTGGTGGGGAAGCCAGGCTGCTGGACAGACGTGCAAGGGCTCATGATGGCAGCACCGTCCGGGGTCCGCAGCGGTAGAAGCACAGAGCAGGGTTGGGTCAGCGTTTTCTGGTTTGTATTTCCCATAAAACATTAGTTGGAGAAACACGTACAGTATCCCACATGTGGTGGGTTAGGGTAAAGCTGTCGGATGCCTTCCCCGGGTGATTTAGGAGCCGGCGCTGCAGGCAAAGGCACTGATCTTTACGATCTCCAGTCACTGCCATCCTCTCCTGCCGCTCGCACGCCCTGTCCAAAGCCTGCACCCTCCCGGGTGAGGATTGCAAGCCCTCTGCCAGGGATGAAGGACAAGCTCAGCTAGACTCCTTTCAGAGAAGGAGAAGAATCCTCCCTTTTCCCCTCACCAGCTGCAGAGCAGCCACCTCGACCCTAGGGCTGCCCTTGTGCAGACGCATCATGCCAGGGGGCTTGGACCCAGCCGGGACATCAGGAGGATTGCGGTGTGTGGGATCTGCCACTTCAGCACAGCTCAGGTGATGTGTACGGGTCTAAATAGACATAGCTAAACATGACTCTGGTACCAAAGTTATGGCATTCACCTGGGTGGGGTAGCTCTGGATTCTGGTCCCTGGATGATTTCTGATTTTCTTCCCATGACTTGCTAATTACTTGGCATCCCCTCTGGACACTTTGCAAATCCTAATCTCAATGCGCCTAAGTGTTCACACACCTTCCTGACATCTTCTGCTGGGTGGGACCAGGGCAGGATACTGAAACGGCGGTGGTCTGACTCTCTCACACCATTGGAAAGCCGCCACTTATACTGTTCATAAAGTGATTGCTGTTCATGTACAACAACAGTTCGATTGCCAAGTATATCCGGACTGAACACATATTGAAACAGCTAAACACATACCAAATATGGCCAAGAAATGCTTGATCATAAATGCGTCTCATAACAGTATGGGATCTTAAAGTTTTAGGGAGAGGAAGGTTATACATGAGATAGCTATTACGTTGTAAAGGAATTTCATTTCAACTGTTAATGGGAAAAATAAATCATGTTTCTGGTACTGAGAAAATAAGATTTTAAAACAAAAAAGGAGATGGGCGTAGTATGGGATGGGAAGGGGATGCCACACCACTGAGCCACACCAGAGTTGGTTTTAAAACATTTCCAGCTGAAGCAGTCACATACTGTTGTCTTAACTTGGCAATATGTGCGGAAGATGGCTCCCAACAAGGACTAGCGGCTGGTTACAGTCTGGCACCAAGCATGCTCGAAAGGGTGTCAAGGTCTGCATAATCACAGTTAATAACAGTTTATCCCAACAAGGGACGGGGATACACCCAGATGTACCCCGTATGTCCCCATCTGCGTAAACCCCTAAACTTCTGTCTCAGCCCCTTGGAGCAGACAGACCAAGAGCGGATGCTCACTGCCACAAGCTGTCGTCCTGAAGATCATCACGTTGCCACTTAACTCCAGTCCATGGGGTCCATGTCGTGCTTGCTGCCAAGCCGGTGGGACTGCCCCCTGCAGCCAACGCCTTTACTGGGGACCACTATTTTTTAATATATTGTAACACTTGTAAAGCACTTTGCAACAATAAATCTTTTCATTATTTATGACATTTCCCCCGCCTTCTCTCTCAGCATGATAATATACTTTTAAAATAAACATTATCAGTTTATACCTTCATTAAACCTCTATATATGCTCTTCTACGTCCCCAAGGCATTCGCTGGAGTCATAATTGTAACCAGCATGTGACGTAAGAATTCAAGCCCATAAAGCCCGTTCATAGACACTTCGCAGCATATGCCGTTTATTTGGGCTTCCATTAAAGGCATTATGTTGCCATACTTTGCAACCATAAAAGAGTAAATAATTTCAAAGGATCGCTTGATAGGAGACTTCTGTTTTAAATGGAGATTGGGTATATGTGGGAAATTGCTGGCAAAAAAGGTACCTAATTGACTCATTGCTGTGTACGTCTTTTTAACCCTCGTTTCAGCCCTGCAGGTAGATCGCTCTCCTGCAGGGTGTTTTGGGGGGTGAAAAAGGGACTACCTGGGGTTCCCTGTATCTTTTCAGTGCTTAGCACAGTGGGTCAAGCATTGCCCATGGATTATTGTGTCCCTGCTCCGGGTCCACTGGAAAACCCTTGGGCGTAGGCAGCCTTCTGCTGATGGTTGCATTGCGAACACTCATCACTGGAGACCCCTCCGCAAACCTGCCCTTGTCTTGAAACCCAAAAGGTCTCTAGGCCTTGCACATTCCTGACCATCGCACAAGACCATCTCTTGCCTTTCACACCTTTCTGGTTCTTTCATCATAGTATTTTCCCCCAGTTTCACTACCTGAGGCAGCTCGTCCCACGTCTTGAATCTAAATGCTATTGCATTTGTGCTGAATGGGCTGAATGAGAGGAGAAGAGGAAGAAATGAGAAAGAGTATTTCACCATTTTTTCAGAACACTTTTTCATAAATAGCACTGTGAAAAGATTTTCACCGTTTTACCACCCAAAACAACTAAGCCCTCCCCCCCAAAACCCATTTTGTTTCTTCATGAGTTGCATAAAAATCTTGATGAAAGATGCAAGTTCTGCTGTATCTGTTCACTTTGAGAGATTGTTCTGTTAACACTGTTTCGTTATCCAGGCAGTTTTGGTTTGTTTTATGCTTCCTTATATTGTTATCAGAGATAAACAGGAAACAGGTAGACTCACATGTAAGCACCAAATTATGCCACTGGTCAAAAGTAGTGCAGATGATTACTAAGACTTTGATGCATTTGCTATTCTTAGGCTAAAGTATTTCTGAATATTATAAACTAGCAGTTTTATCTCAGCTTTCTGCTTCCTACCAAACAAAGTCCCTATACAACTGAATAACTCAATACACATGGATAATTCCACTGAATTCAATGGAATATGCATGTCTGGAGACTAGCTTAGGTATAAAAATGCTTGCAAATGGCGGCTTAGACTTTACAGTTTACTTGGCTAACAGACTTATCTTTCAACAAGATTTAATACCTAGCATTGCTAATATTGTGACATGAAATCATGTATTTTTTTTTCCCTTCCCTATTTTGGAGTGAAAGTATGCATAGCAGAAACGTAACAGAAATACGATGCATCGCTGTCATTATTTTGCCATATTGCAGAACTGTTCATTGCAAGCCAACGTTTCCTTCATTTGCCATTGTTAAAAAGCGTAGCAGATGAATTTTGTGGCACTAAATCATAAGAGAAAACAAACAGCGTTGAATTAGACACCCAACGCTTATTGCTGGCACTGAATCCAGCATTTCAGCAGACAATTAGCACATCTGATGTTTGCAGCTCCAGATACACTCTCATTAGAAGTTTGTTCCAAACCAGCACGCTGCTCCAACAAAGGCGAGTTAGATACAGAGAGGACCCAGTTCTCGTCCTGCTGTAACCGCCGGCAAACTCCCACAGTTTTCAATAATCAACTCGATTGGGTCCAAAATGCAGACATTAGATGTACCATGAAAGAATGACTATCTGGAATTTATTATGGAGCAGATACGCCACCAAACTGGAAATTTCACATAGGAAAAAAAAAAAAAATCACATTGTGCTTATAGCTTGGATAGGTTGGAAATGATGTAATAGAAGCATTATGATTTATAACAAATTTATGAGCTATGCAGGCAAGCCGTTCTCCAGGGATATATGTGGTAAATGGAGAATACCAGTGGCAAATAGAATTTACATCAAAGCAATCCTGCAAACCTCAAACACTTATTACTCTATTCATGACCTTTGTTAGTACACAGAAGTAGAATACAGCTTAACATAATGTTAACATTTACCTAAAATGAAACATTTCTGTTTAAACAGTTACTGAAAATGAGATGAAAACTTTACGTAAGCTACACAACATATATTTTTGACCTTATGCACCATTATTTGAAAGCAAGTTGCCTCTAAAGGCTGATGTAAGTTTATTGAATCAATACACTTCAACGCAAGGGGCTGCTTTTCTGATAAAATATCCCCGGCGCACCTCAGAGGGCAGGACGTGGAGCTATGTGTAATGTGATTGCGGGCTCAGGCAGGTTTGCGGCCCTTTTTTTGTGGACACTAGCCCACATAGCAGAGAGCAGCATGTAATTCACAGCCAGCGGCTAACTCCTTCTGCAGAAATGCGAATCTCTCTATCACCAGCCCCAAAACAAAGTTACTTCGTGCCCCTAAAAGGGGGGGAAGCAGCAGTCTCAGGGCACTTTCCGGGGAATTTTTGCTGCTCTTTTTCATTTTTTGTATTACCAGGCCTCACCTATGAAGAAATACTGCGTAGTAGCAAATACAGGCAATACCAGGTGAAAATCTCTGCATCCCACTGGCGCACCAGGCGCTAAGGATTTCGTACAGACACATGGCAAAGGAGGTGTGTGAAGGGAGCAGGAGGGCTAGAGGGGTACAAAAGCCTCGGCAGGGCCATGCAGCAGGTCACTTTCTCCTTTGGCTTGCACTGCCTCTCTCTGAGATGCCCACTGCAAATATTTACCTTACCTCCACTTGCTCTTTCCAGCAGGGCTAATTTATTAAAGTTTTCTGGGCCTTGCTCTCACCCCTGGTGCCTGGAGAACCATGGCAGTTGCCAGGCTGGAGGGGTCCCAGCTTGCTCCGAGGATGGCTGGTCTGAGCCGGTGTTGAGCCATCAAGGACTCTTTTTTCTTTTGTGGATGATGGATGCTGTCCATCTTGCTTGTACGGGCTGGGCTTCCCCTAGAAAATTGTCTACAAATTCTGCTTCCCTTTCCCCTCCCCATTAAATTTTCTAGATTCAGAGGTATTATTTCTTTTGCCAGTGGTGGACTTGCAAACCCGTATTGGTGGACCCAGGACATGCTCTTTCTCTAGGCATGATCAACAGACCAAATCAGAGAATTAGCCACATGTGGGAACACTGAAACACTGCAAACCCTCTAGCTGCTGAATTACATCAAAAGGAACGTTGATGGCAATAAATCAAAAGGCCAGTCTTTCCAGCAGGTCAGGGGAGGTGATCCTTCCCCTCTACTCAGCACTGGTGAGGCCACACCCGGAGTGCTGGGTCCAGTCTGGGTTCCCCAGTACATGAGAGAGATGGACATAGTGGATCAGGTCCGGCAAAGGGCCACAAAGATGATGAAGGGGCTGGAGCATCTCTCCTATGAGGAAAGGCTGAGAGAGCTGGGACCGTTCTGCCTGGAGAAGAGAAAGCTCAGGGGGGATCTTGTCAATGTATATAAATACCTGAAGGAAGAATATAAAGCAGATGGAACCAGACTCTCTTCAGTGGTGCCCAGAGACAGGACAAGAGGCAATGGACACAAACTGAAACACAGAAGGTTCTTCCTGAACATCAAGAAGCACTTTTTTACTGTGAGGGTGACAGAGCACTGGCACAGGTTGCCCAGAGATGTTGTGGAGTCTCCACCTTTGGAGATATTCAAAAGCCATCTGGACACAGTCCTGGGCAACCTGATCCTGGTGGCGCTGTTTGGGCAGGGGGGGTTGGACAAGATGACCTCCAGAGGTCCCTTCCAACCTCAATCATTCTGTGATTCTGTATCTCATCCAGTGATCCCACCAGCATCTTGAGACCCCCAGCTTCTTCTAAAGCCCTTGGAGAATCACTGAGGTTTTAAAACACTGATTCCTTTACCTATCTACATGTATTAACGTCTGTTTATCTCTGTATTTATGCATCATATCTCTTTAAGCATAAGAAAATCACTTTTGGTTCCCACATTGGGAAGAGTGAAGAGGAGTTGTGTCAGGTGGTATCAGACTTCTTAAATTTTGATAGAGGTGAATATATTTAAAAATATAGTTAGGTATCATATATCCAGTGACATCAGTAGAACTCAACTGTTTCTCAGCAGCTGGGATGTCACAAAGGATGTCTGTCTGGCTTACTGCAGCTATTTCACACAGAATAAAAATGTGACCTGCTCTGCCTTTCACATGGAAATGTCAATATATGGTCAGAAAATGAGATTTTCTGACCAAAGAAAATATCAAAATATGCATATTTTTTTTTGCTGAACCTTCAGGTGTTCCCCTGAAAACTGGAAAAATGGAACATTGAAAACTACCTCCTCCCCTACATCTCTAAGTTGCATTTTCCCAAAACTTGAAACACATTCTGCAAGAGATTTACACACACATTTTTCAGCACGACTTTCTTGATCGGCTTTCATAGAAGATCCACACTGATTCGTTTTGACCACACAAGTCAAATGAAACCAACTGTAGGAAGTTTTACTCATTCCCCAAGTCCTGTAGACCTGCTTCAGACTGCAAATTCCCCCTTCTTGATGGAGCTGGGTAGCAGAAAGAGTCATACAGTCTGCCAGTGACTCCAGGAGTTGGGTGCACCATCCTGGAGCAGAGGAATTGAAGGAAACTAGATCGGAACATCAAACCCAGACCCCTCAGTCTGAAGAACAACTGGCTGAGTGGGTTATTCCACTAAGATCGCTCCTGCCATTCTTTCAATATTCAGTCACCCGGCAGGAGACTGAATAGTTTTTAAGTCTTCATGAAAACAATGGTATATTTATCTCAGACTTAATCAACAAAGGAAAAGAAGGATGCTACAAGGGTAAGCTATTCAAACATAAGTGTAATGTTGGATGTCAAACAATAGCATATTGTAAGTAATACCAAAAAAGGTTTACTCCTATACCAACATTTAGGGAAAACATATGATAACAATAAAAATGATTTCCACAACCTTTTCACCACTTGTTCCATGTGGGAACGATAAGTGATACTCCTGCTCTACATTTTTAAAGAAATATTCCTCGCAAATAATACATTACAAGCTTTGTGCACTGAGCCTCTCTTGTGCGTGTGTTCTCCATTATTACTTCTCTGGAACATGAATTGCATTATGAACACCAGTGTGTAAACTCCACTTAGGCTCATTTAAAGCCATTTCAAGGGGCTGTTTCTAGCCCTGAGTTCTATCAGAATTAAGGGGATGGTTTGGTTTTGAGTCATCTTCCCCTAGTTGCCATTTGAGCACAAATAATTCCAATTTGTTCTTTTTTAAATCAACACCGGATGAGACCATTGAAGAATATACATTCGTTAAACAGATCGTGGTCATGATCTGCACCGAGGCCCTGCCAAGAACATATGTATGTGTATTATTGCTCAATTCTGTGCTCTGGCTTACATTTTTAAGCCTGCGTCAATTCACAGCAATACTTTTGCAGCCAGAAGAAAGTGGATGAGCAATGGATTTTGGTTTTTTAAAGGATTCCTCCGGCAGCAAGACACATGCCTCTATCAGTAGGCTCAACGAGCAGAAATATTACAGTGTCTTGCATTTCCATGCTTTTCATCAGAAGACCACAAAAGCTTTTGCGAACTTGGATTACGTCAGTCGTTGCTACAGCCCTTAAAGGGGTAAAAGTGTACGATGGCTCTGGTACAGATGGCTAAAATGATGCAAAGAGAGCTCGAGGGCATGATTATATGAGCTGCAATCACACCTTTGATGGCAGCATGGACGTAAAGACTTGCTCCAGATCACACAGTCAAACCGTGGCAAAGCTTGACATGAAATCAACAGCAACTCCTTTGTTCTAGTCTGGCCTCCATGGGCTGGGTTTCATTATGCTGCTTTCCTCATATCCCTTTCTCTTAAATACTGGACTAGATCAGACAATGAGATTTTTATGAAATGTAAAGTCTTCTTCTCAACTCCCTAAATAATTTTTAAAAGAGGGATGGTTCAGTGATCGTATCTTGTGTTACTAGCCTGCCCTCACATTTCAATTAACAAGGCTGTTGTTTCTTTCTGCTTGTCCCTGTATTTCATGTTGCCGAAAATAGCTTTTAAATATGAGATTTTTGCCTACACAAAAAGCAGCAATTTCAGCGGAGCAGAAAAGCACAGAGAGAAGCGGTATTTTACTCCTCCACTTTTCTTTCCTCTTCAGAGTTATATCTGGGTTTATCTGAAGCTGGGGAGCATAAAGGAGCCTAGGCTTCGTTGTTGTAACATTGCTTTCCATGTTCCTTCTTTTTATTTAAGATTTTGAGCTTCAAATCAAAGCCATACATTTGCAAGTGGCCAGACCTAAGTGCCCCTCAGCCTTTCCCAGCCTGAGGTAGTCTGGCGAAAGGATCTCCTTCGCACTAGGCTATTTTTACAGGTTTATTTCTAAATTCAGAGTTGATAAAGTGTCAATTTTTCTTCTACTGTAAATCAAGATACCCTGGTCTTTGGAATTAACTCCAAATTGTTGGTCTGGACGTGAACTTCACAGTGAGTCCCTCCTCTATCCTGGCTGACATTTTCCCATTAATTTCTTTTTCCCTTTCATCCATTCATTGGCTGATGAGCCTATAAATACACTTCATCTGCTTTTACTTTGCTTTTTAAGCATAAACCAATACTGAACACGTTGACTTGATTATGTCCAGAGGCAAAAGCCTTGCATGTTTCTTAAGTCACAGCAATAGCTTGAAACTTGACTTTCTGCTCCTTCGGTCCGTTAGGATAATCAGTGGGTCACCTCCTCCTACACCCAGAATAAATAGTGTCACGCAGAAGAAATGCCATCTTTGAAAAGCGATAAACACCGTCACCGCTGGCAGCCAAACGGAGCAGAGGGCAGAAGAGTGCAGGAAAGCAGTAAATAGTGACCAGGTGCTCCCCTGCTCCCTGCCCCGGCGCGCTTCACAGGCTGTGGGAGTTTCCTTCCCTGCCCCCCCAGGAGACCTCTGCCCTCCCCAACTTCCACTGCTATATAGCAACCGATTCCTTCTGGGAGGTGCTGTCAGTTTTACCCACAGCCTGTCCATGCACTGACATCCCCTACCTAAATTAACGCTTCCTTCCTCTAACCTCAGTTTTCAGGCACTCTTCTTGAATAGAGCCGCTTGCCTCAATTCATGCAGGAGGTTAAAACCCCTGCAAGGATCCCAAGAGATTTTTTCACGTTTAACTCTTCTCTGGTAGCATGGGTTAGATATCTCAGTGATTTTTAAAAGGTGCAGTTTGTCGGCATCTTTGACTTTTTGCCTGATGAGATCACCACAGGCTCAGCTTGACCAGTGGTCATCACCGTAGCCCTGCCTGCAGCTGTAGTACCTGGAGTTGGTCTTGCCATCAAGCTCCAGGATGGATAATGCCCTGCGCAGGCAACCCATGGCCAAGGAGCTCATGGGGGTGGCAAACCACAATGACATGGGACCAAGGCCCTCATCAATAGCAGGAGGCAGCTCCTACTTGGGGAGTGCTCCCAAAGCTGCTCCAGACAAAAGCCCACACTAGCCAGGGTGCTCAACTCGAAATTACTCAAAATGAGATCCGCCGAGTTAAGAAAAAGTTGGGTACACCCATCCATTGAAGTTGCCCTCTGCAGCAGGGCAACGATGAACCACAGGCGCCAAGCTGGAGGGATAAGTCCTTATCCAGCACAGCCACACAGAGATAAGATGGATGTGGCAGGCACCAGAAACGTAACGCATGCCCTGCAGTGTATTGTTACAAGCTCCTCTTTTTCTCGTCCCGCTCCTGAAATGTTTTTAAGAGGAAAATCATTGGGAAGTAGCTATCCTAAAACAAGAAACGTAAAAGCTGCAGTACATTATTCATAAGAATTGCAGATAAGAATCAGATTGTAAAAAAGTGGTTCACTTCTGACATTGATTAAAATTACATTTTGCATTACATTTACATACATTAAAATTACATTTTGCATTATCTTTGCTTTCCCAGATGGTTTAGCAGATTTAAATCCTTCAAAGAAGTTAAGTCGCTTGCTAGCAAACATATTGCAACAAGCTTGATCAAACGATAGCTCTGATACGTAATGCAAGTACCACAGCAAAAATAACATTCCTCCTATATCAGCGATTACAGGCAGAGAAATTGATCCAAATCCCAGAGAAATCACAGAAAGTTTACCATTGGTTACAGGAGGCTTTGCATTAGGTCCTCATTTTGTATCAAGCCCCAGCCTGTGCAATGTGTGCATCAGAAAAGATGATTATAGCACAAATCCCCTGTCTCCAAATGAAGTTTCCCATGGAAAACAGCAATTCAGTCTCCATGATAGCAGCAATGCCACGTGCTGCTGGAATAACAGGATGCAAAACATCCTCTTGAAAGTGTGTGAGTGCTCCTTCTCTGTTGTGAGTTTGGCAGTGTGTGTTTAAGCTGCTGCTGAGAGCTTTCCTGTAACTTTCATCAAAGGGGACATTGGGTCCTAGTTCAAGGAGATAATCTAAATCAATCCCCTTTTCAGACTAGAAAACCGTAGTTGGTTTTACTTTGTTTAAATTTAATTACGTGGTCTGTTGTATTCTGGTCATGAATGGCATTAAAATAATCTATCAGTAATAAACAAACAAATCAAAAGAGTGCAAGAAAATGAAAAACGGGGCCAAACTGCTAGAATTCCGAGATGAAATGATAAATAAATCCCTTGTCCTTCCTACCGAGTTTTTGCAGATTTCAACAGAAGAGGCATGTGGAGCTGAGGCTCTGACAGGGAGCTTGGCCCCTCTTCCCACCGACCTCCACGATACTGGAAGTTTTTTCTTCCAGCTGCTTGTCAGTATCTGTAGCACAGTGGCTTCCTTAAAAGAAACTTTCCGACGGAAGAAGTACTAGACTTGTGCTATTTATCTACGTTTTATTGTGTGTGAAGATAACTTTGAAAGCTCCACAGCTTCTGTCGTTCCCTCCCATTCATGTGATCAATACAAGTTGTATTTAACTCAATCCCAGCAAAGCGAAAGGGGCACGGATGCTTTTCCCAGATAACACCAGGCCACATCCTTTGTGGTACTGAATTTCCACTCCCAGATTTGCCCCCCCGGCACCCTCTTCCCGCAGCATGGAGCACGTGCTCTCGCTGTCGCTGCTGGGCGCAGCTGCACCTGCTTCCCCATCCTCACTTCGGTAGCTCCCTGGTGAGAGGTCCCAAAAGGTACCTTCAGCTATTCCCAGGACATTGCCTTCATCTACCAGTTGTTTGCTACTTTCTTCCTCCTTTCTCACACCTCTACACCTGCCCTCTTTTTCCTGCCCCATTCCCCAAAGTGCTCTTTCTGTTCCATTTAGCTGCTCCCTTCCTAAATAGGCTTACCACCACCAGACAAGGGGAGAAACCAGTGTGACTTTTGCCACCACCCCTACCAAAGCAGATGTTGCCTGCAGATCCCATTGTGCTTTGCAAGCCCAGGTGAGGTGTCAGCACGAGTGCAGTGCCGTGACGCGGTGGCACGGGGCTCTCTGCAATGTGGGTTCTGAAACCTTGCCAACAGGCATGGACCCGGCTGCCAAGCCAACTCACCGCAGCAGGGTGGGAGGTTGGCTGCTGGTAAGGTGTAGCATGGTCATGTAGCGATGGTGGGTTCCTGGGTTCCCCAAAGTCCTTGATCTGGATGGGACTGTGCATATGAGAGAAGCCCAGCTTTAAGCCCAGCACTCAAATGGCAACGCAGGTGTGGCCACAGGGTTCAGGAGCATCTCTCCGGGAGAGCTCAGCCCACGTGCTTTGAGAGCGCACACATCCCTCCACCCAACCCTATGCTTCCCACTGTGTCCTCAGGGAGACAGTTTGGCTTTAATATATCTGTAGAGCACTTGCGTGCCAATAGCGTGGCATAAACAGTGCCGTACAACCCCAGCTCATGAAATAATAGCATTTAAAATTCCGTGCAGAGAGAAGGACCGAGTGCGTTCTCTCACCGACCAGACTCCGGTTGGGCCCGGAGGGTGGGTGGATGCCAAGTCTGTGGGAAGATTAAAAACACAAAGTGCCCAGTATCGATATGTTCTTGCAATATACATAGTGCAGCGGTATTACACCCAGCCCGGCTGCTCCACGTTATTTATAACTGCCTACGTGGCTGATTCATGTCTCCTGAAAACTTATTGCCACGGCCTTGTTTTGAAAGGAATGCAGTGTCCCACTCCCCCGGCAGCTCCTGACGGACCTCTCCTTGTCTCATTTATTAATTCATTCCCTGCCAAGAACAGCACGGTGATGTAATAATGAAATGTGCTTTGAAATCAACATGATATAAAGGACTTCTGCAAGGCTTCAGGCCGGCAAAGCACTTAAACACACGCGTGACTTCAAGCATGTGAGCGGTAGTCCCGTTGGTTTCAACAACGCTACACATGTGCTTAAGTGCTTTGCTGGATCGGGGCCCACATTTGACAGACAACTCAGGTTATGCCTTAAACAAAGAACCCCTTTAACACAGGATTTTTCGCAGAAAAACCCGGAGTTTCATGTAATCCTTAGAACCAAGCGTGGAGCCAGCCCTGAGCCCACAGGAGCTGATAGCAAGACTCCCATCGGTTTCGGTGAGCTGGGGCTTTTGCCCTGAGATCTGAAGCTGGGTGTACGTTGTGGCTGCTCTGCCCTTCTGACCAGGGAAAAAAAAAATGACACCATTAGTTTTTGTCAAAGAAGCACAAATAAGAATAACTGACTTTTATTGGTTACAGGCCATGTATATGGTAGCTGTGGAGATTTTAGCTGTGTTATTCTTGCAGGAAAGTCTAAAGAAGTGATTCTCTTGTCTACAAATGTAGACCTGTCAAGGTTGAACAGTTATGTTCAATGTCATTGTAAGCAAAACTGACATTTTATTTACTCATTTGTAGCACCGGAGTGTCAGCTCAGCAATGATTAAAGCTGTCAGTAGAATCAACAAATAGTGTAAAAACACGGAGCTGCCAGTCGAAGTTTCTATTTCACTGAACATGTTAGTTTGAGTGAAGCTTTGCCTGAATGTTTTGATGGTTTTGTGGCTTATTTTCACTAATTAATTTGCTTGGCTATTATCCTCTGGAGGCAAACAACATAATTGACTAATAAAATGGCTCTCATTCATTCATTCATTCATTCATTCATTCATTCATTCCTCCGGAGGAAATCCTGTGCGACTGGATGTGAACTTCCAGCTGATCTGTAATTTTGACCAGAAACAATTTTTTTATGCCGTTCAGATTTCAGTCAAGGAGTTGAAAGTCACCCATCTAAAGAAGAGATTAATCCAGGTCTGAACTCAGGAAGATAACATGCTTGAAAGAAATGACCTGCGGTGTTTACCTGTAGAAAAAGACGTATGTTGCAGAGACTGTTGGAATAGAAGTTGGCAGATTTACCTCGGTCTGTTTATTAAAAAGGAAGAGGGAGGAAAAAGAGGGGAAACAAGGCGGGGAAAACTACCCTGGCTTTTCAGACTTCTTCTCAAACCTCAAAGCTTAGCTCAGGTTGGCCTGCAAATTTTCTTGCTTTGCTCACACGCAAAATTTAGCGCTGGAATCTCTCAAAAGCCAGGTTCAGAAAAATAGTTTGCTCTTGCTGCCAATGAGAGAGAAGATTTTTTCCTCGATTACACAGATATAGGGTGTGATACCACTAATATCCAAGATGTGTGAAAAGACAGAGATGGGGCAATTGCTCAAAATAGGGTTGCCAGTATGGTGTTCCTAGACAAAGAAATAACATCGCACTCTGTGTACTGTAATAAAATATCTAGGACTTGCTGTGTGACTAATTTTAAATCACTTCCATGACAGCTATTGACTTTCCTGGTGGAGGAGCCCGTTGGTGGAACTCAAGCCACATGAAGATTTTTTTACAGAAGGAAAGAATTGTACTCACTGCAACACATTCCTTGAGAAATTATTCAGGCAAGCAACAAACCAATCAATAAAGCAATCCCATTTGCATTCAGGCAGGCCTGATCCTGCAGGAGAGCATCCGTGCCTGCAGACACAGCTCCATCGTGCTGCTCCTGGAAGGAAAACGGGTCGCAGGGCTGCTGTGTGGCACCACTGGCATTTGTACTTCGCTTCACGTGCCAACGTGTCGGCAGGACCTGCCCTTTTATCGCAACGCTTACATTAGGCCCAGTCAAAAATAGATCGTGTAAGTATGTCACTGAATGTCTGATGTTCACAGGCTGGTTTCCACTGTGGTAGCAGATAAGATTTCTATGGCTTCAAGTAGTCACGCCGTAAGTACCTTATGGCATTCAGAGTCAAATGTTTATCGAATTCTTCTCAAAAAATCCAGAAGTCTAGGAGAACATCATTGCTTTTTAAAAGTCATCTTGATGCTGTTTAGCATATAAAATGCTTGCCATGCTTATAAAATCTCCTGGAACACACAAAAGCTATCTGCATATCCTAAAGCAGAAACCTCTCCTTCTAGTTATAGAGCTTTACATAAAATTACTGAAGAAGGTTAAGTCTAAAAATTATTCCATGTTTTCCAACTATAGAACATTGTTTTAATTTTAGTTTCTGCCCACAATCCTGCCTCACTTATATTCTGGGACCACAAAAGTTACAATAACATTTACAACATGCAAGTGATGTTTTTGTGTTTACATCTGAGTATGTAAAGACACCAAAGCAGGGTCACCGAAGCTGTTCCCAAAGTAAATTTGGGTAAAGGCCGAACACAATATTTTTGTTCAAGTTTCTCTTTTGCATGCAAAGTTTCAACTTTTTTTCTGAAAAAAATTAGTTTTCTTCATTTTGTACAGATAGTAAAGGTGATTTTTGCTGACTAGCTGAAGTCTGACAACAGTCTGATAGTAGCACATGTTTGTGCTAGCTATTTACATGCAAATAAAATGCCAGGGATGAGCAGCCACTGCATTCCTCTTAGAAAACAATAGGATCCTATTCATATCTAAAAAGCCATTTTCCAGCACGTTTAATATTTGTTGTTATTGTTGTTCTTTTTTTTTTTTAAAAAAAAAGGAAAAAACCTGGAGAAATTATTTAGTCTAGCAAATGCTCTAACAGGGCACATTGGCTTTACCTTAGGTGACCAACTACTCGGTAGGTAAGTAATGAAGCTGAAGTATCGGGGGGACAACATCTGGCAAAGGCTTGTGAATTACAATTTTCTTTTGCAAGTGGAAAACCATATCCTGCACCAGGTCTCAGTGGGGTTTAATGCTGTCAGAGCATACAAGGTTTGTTTTGATCTGTTCTGGAGTAACACACATAGCTTTCAGTTCACACTAATAACATCCCCGTGCCTGGGGTATACACCAATCCAGAGGCTACTAATTAAAGGTTAGAATTAACCAAACACAGTTCCTCTACAAAACATATGAAACTTATTAAAACTTAAAAGTGACGGCTGGTTCTCAATATAAGCAAAGCAAAGAATGCAGGAGTATTGTGGAGGGTTATTTAAGCACATTTTATTTCAGCATATTAAAAATTTCCTGTGTCTGCCAGTTCAGCACATAACATTTTAATGTTTCATGTGAAAACACAGCAAACTTTTAAAGAATCAATTATCGGTCCTGCATATCATAAAATAAATCCCGTTTTCAGTATTAACCATAAAGCTTTTTATGTCATTTTGACCTGAAAGAAGTTTTTGGGAAGTTCACAATTCTAAAAGCGGAGCAGCACAAGAGCCTTGTGAGCCACCTTTTATTTATTTCAGTGACCAGCCGAACATTTTGGGACAAACCTCACAAACAGGAGGAGCCAGACAAATGGGGTGTGTGGCAGCTCTTCCAAGCTCATGATGCTATTCCAATGAGTGAGTGCAACCAGGCACTCCTGCACTAATAGGACTTGCTCGACAAGCAGAAAACCCCCTTGAAATAGGGGGAGCGACGGAACCTGCTAACTTTTACCCTCTTTGCTTCCCTGAGCCACAGCGGAGGGTGTGCTGCCAGTGTTATGCAATTTATGTGCCCACCGGATCCTCCTATTTACATTTCAAAAATACACCCTCATTAAGCCCTACAACGCTATCTATGATCTTTGAAGTAAATGCTTTTGGTGCAGATAGGCTATCTCCGCTGGCAGAGCCTCCTTTCCTCGGCGGTGAGTGTCTTCAACATGTTGCAGCCTGAACCCTCCGCCTGATAATGTCTTCGCGCAGAGCTTAATGAACTCATTACCCTTAATGCTGTCGGTAACGAGATAGCTTGTAAATGTACTTATTTTTAATTAGGTCTATTCAGCTGTGTGAATTGAATTATATAAGACTAATTAATTAATGTAATTGAAGACCTCGTAAGGATAGGGCTTCTCAGACTGGCAAAACACACTTTTGTCAAATCCTGCTGTTCCCAGGATTAATTAAGGGAGACCTGGAAATAGCAGCTTCAAAGCTGGTAGAAAAACTTAAAATCTGGTGAGGAATAATAGTTACTGCAAGGGCTTCTTCCTTAGCAGTGATTTTTCTCACCACTTCACCTCAGTACAAAGAAAATAAAAGGTAAGACTATAAAATCTGCACTTGTAAGCTGTTTAAAATGGGGTTAGGGTCCTATAGCTTCTAATTAAAAGATAAGAGCTGAAATCACTGAACATAGATGTATGTTATTAAACTGTGCACGTGTTGGTTTACAGCCAACACAAACCTTCCTCCCACAGGCTCCTTTTTTTGGTGTTTTGGTTTTTGGTTTTTTTTTTTTAGATCAAGCTGAAACATTACAAAGACAACACCACCGCACATCCGTGCAGCTCCGAGCACAACGGGGCTCTGCGCCGTGGCTGGGGCTCCTGGGCGCTGTGGGAAAACTGCTAATCCCCAGTAACAAATGCTCTTAAAAGCAGCAGTGAGTGTTACATCCCTGTTAGCGGAGCTGGCCCCTGAAGCCCACGGCTACAGAGCCCTGAGACAGGGAGATCTTAACCACTGCATGAGGTTAAACAGAACTTTCTTCTGGCAATTTGGCGCAATTTAGGTGGTATTGAATATGTACAATAATGTAGACTGTGTGATTACTAGTCTCTTTTTTACCTAAAGGTAGTTATCCTTGTTATTCTCCTTAACAACAGGGTTTTTCCTCAAAAAAAAAAAAAAAAGCCAAAATAAATATGAATAGTTGGTGTGTGTTAGTAGAAGAGAAAAGGTGAGAAGTCCGTAGCCCTCTCCCTTCCACTACCAGTTCAGCCCAGAGACACCTCACTGCCTGAACTGACGTCACCTCATCCTTCATGATCAAGCCACTGTCTCAACCTGGATAATAAATTCTGTCCGACAAGGGTACAGTCCATGGTCATAAGAGCAGTTGTCCAGAGGTAAATAGGGTCTACATTGCCAGCTGATTCCCTGAGGACTGCTGATAGCTACCTGTCAGCTGGACCACGGTGAAATTGTTGTGCCATTGAGGAGCAAGTTTGACTGTTTAAAAGGAAGTGGTAACATGAAAAGCCGTTTCAAAGAGCGTGTCCGATAGGAATAAGCAAGGAGCTGAGGCTTTCTGCTTCTGGCTTTTGCAAGGACACAGATAGTACACCTACCATATAACTATCATAAATTACTGTTTATATGATATTATAACTATTACCTATCACACATTAGTACCACATACAGGTAGTGAACTGGAAATGTGTGCAGAGCTTCGATGGAAGAATGAACACACAGTTTCCTGCGTCCATCCCACCTCTGAGACCCGTGACTTCTTCAGGCAGAAGAGAGACATGGCTTTAGGTTAGGAATTATCAGGAGCTACCCACAGCTACTGCAGCCTTGGGTACCACAGCGGGGAAAGCCTGGTTCCTGGGTGAGCTGCTGCAGACTGCTCACATCTGGCATGCTCTAGCCCTATCACAAAGTATTTGACACGGGGCTTCCCTGGGCACCATGTCATAACGGTAGCTTTCGGTGGCTTTTCTGATCAAAGTGCCCAAAATAACAAGAACGCTGTATTGCAGCCTGTGAGACTTGTTTTTATGGCAGGCCCTAAGGTTGTATCCCATCACATCCTATGGGGCTTGGTAGGAGTGTGCGTGGAGATGTTTGAGGGTTCAAGGTTTCCTTTGATACCCTCCACATGGAGGAAGCTCTTACGGCTAAATAAACTCACCAAGGCTTGGATAGTTGAGAGTCTGACACGGTGACAAAGTATTCACTATTATTCAGCTCTGTATTAAGTTCTCCTGCTTTCCCACTTAGGATTTGTTATTCCTTTTCATATTTACAATTGCCTTAGCATAGAATGTAAGGTTTGTTTTCTTTTCTGTCCTCAGCAAGGAAAACCGATGTCTATAGCTGAAGTATTGCTTATTGTATTGCCACATTTTTAAATTCAAGAAATTGATCTCCCAGAGGATAAAGATTGTAATAGGTAATAAAATCTGAAAGCCCAGTCAAGGTCTTTCTAGTAAAGGATCAGTCATCTCTACCTGCAGTGATTTTCAGGAGGTTCTCTCCATTCAAGGTGTAAGTTACATACTGGGAAATGAGCAGTGGTGTGTGGTGATGAATATGTTCTTTCTGCACAAAAAAAGAATATTATGCTAAGGCAACTGGCTTCTTAGCCCAGAAGAAGTACAATTAAATATTGTTATGCAACAGCATTCTTAACCACCATAACACAAAGCAAACTACAAGGGAAGGTAATGGTGCCTTGCTCCCTTTCAGTCAACACTCTCTCTCTGCCAAGTATTTCTAAATGTCACAGGAATGCAGTTCATGTGTTTCACAGATTATGAGCTACTTTTCCCAGTGCTTTGACCACCAGACACAACAGCATCCAAATGCAACACAATGGTAATTCAGACAAGACTGCAGTTCCTATTACATTATAGGTGTAACACTAGGGCAGGAAAAAAATAGATCTGTGACTCCTGCACAAGTCCAAAAAATGCCATAATGATTTCTACCATACAGAAGAAAAGCTAAAGGAAATAAGGTAGTAAGATAAAATGCAACGCAATTAGCCAGGCTGAGCCTCAAATCCCTTTGATGGATATTGCTTATCTTCAGGATGAGCTCTGGATGCCCAGCAGAGTACACAGTCTGTAAACTGTCTGTAATTTTGATTATTATGCAGATAAGGATGCCAAAACTTTGTACAAATTGCATCTATAGAAAGGATGCTTCCAGCTGGAGCTGGTTCTACAGCATGAGCCTTGTGATATCTCCCCCAAAAAAGAAAAGAGGGAAGGAAGCAGGCTACAAACGCAGCTTTCCTGAAGACCTGCAGTACTCCACTCCTCCAACTATTCTGGCCACATTCCTGGAAAAGCACATGCACAAAGGCACACACTACAAAGATAGTTCCAAAGATGATCTCTGATCATTCCAGTAATGAAGAAAATAATCACAGAATCATAGAATTGTAGAATGGTTTAGGCTGGAGGGGACCTTAAAGGCCACCCAGTTCCAACCCTCCCTGCCATGGGCAGGGACACCTCCCACTAGACCAGGTTGCTCAAAGCCCCATCCAGCCTGGCCTTGAACACTTCCAGGGATGGGGCATCCACAACTTCTCTGGGCAACCTGTTCCAGTGTCTCACCACCCTCACCGTGAAAATTTTTTTCCTGGTATCTAATCTAAATCTCATCCAGGATTATAGACACAAACTTTAAATAGTCAAATTGTACCACACAGGCACTCAGATAACTAGTTCTGGGAGAGAACATACTTCAGATAATAATGCTTACCACCATTAACATTATTTTCCCTTCCATATCCTTAACCTGATTGTGAACCTTTCACTCCTAAATGTGAATTTCTTGCTTTTCTGTTTTCTATGAACGGCACTTCCAACCAGACCTTGAACTGCAAATACGTAAAACTGTTTTTGTCAGAAAGCGCTTACCCAAATGTCTCTGGATTTAATGTAAGCTTGCCTGCTTAACCTCTCAGAGGTCAAGATGTTTTGTAATAACTAGATTTCACCACAAAGAGGGGGTCAGGTGGCATGGTGAGGACCCCAGGATAAAATCTGGAGGAAGCTTGTGTAATGCCCAAGGGACCGGGAGAAAGAGTAGAAAGAAGAGCCTGGCATTTCTAGGGTGAATTCTAAATTTGGCAGCACCGTGGCTCACACGAGTCTGTTTGAAACAACATTATAATGGCAGCTACCAGGAAGTGCTGGAAAATATCCAAATGTTTAAAGAAAGTTAAATGAAAATTATGAAATGAAAAGCTCTTATTTTTCACAGGAAATAGTGACTATTTCAGTCCATCTGAATTGCAGAAGCAACTGATATCTTGCAGGAGATGTACCTGCTAACCCCATGGGGTTCAGGCACCACCTCTTGCTTAGCCTGACCTGCGCCATGCACTACCCTCCCCAGGTCACTGGCAGTCGCATATTGGAGCAATGCCACTAAAGGCTTCAAGGATTTACTCCAAATGAGTCACCACCCCTAGCTCTTCTTCTGTAATTTTTATTTTTGGTTGTGTCTTCTTTTGTCTCCATTTAACAGACGTTGGGAAGGTCTTTTCCAGCTGATTGTATTCTTCTTGTGAGCTGTAGCACCAACCACAGGCAGCAGAGCTGGTGGCACTTTCCACCTGTGATTACAAACCATGGACGAAGGCATGAAATCAAGCTCCATTCAAAGTCAGCACCTACCCCTCCAGGGTGGCCCAGAGTTAATCCCTCGCCGTGATATCAGCACACCTCACCACTCTGCCACAGAAATAAGGACCTACTTCCAGCTCCCATGGAGACTGTAGCTGGGAAAAGTCTTTCTGAAGTGCCCGAGGTGGTGCTGAACACACTGTGCAGGTATCTCCCTCCTCACTGAAGCTGTCTGAACTCAAGGAGAAGAACAGGCATCCCTGGGCCTCCTTTACCAATGGACCTGTTTTGCTCAGTGTCCTCGGACCAGTGCCGGTCTCAAATGAGTGGATGTCATGCAGTGGGAGTGGTGGAAGAAAGAGGGTGCATCCCAGGCCCTGCTTCCCATGTCGTTTTTGTTTTTATCTACAGATCGAAATAAACTCATAAAGACTCCTGGAAGCAGGGACCAGACCAACAGGTTTCCCTGTTTCCTGTCAAGACCCTTCACTGTAAGGTAAGGGAAGGAAACTCTCTTTAGCAGGATCTTCTTCCAGATCCACAAGGTTTGCATGTCTCTGTGCAGCTTCAGCAGGGTGCTTTGCTCTAGAATAGCATAAACCTGGTGGCCAAAGCACTCACCTGCCTACGGAAGCTGAAGTTTCAAGTCCCTTGAACGAAGCAGCACCTGGAGCACACATCTCCCTCCTTCCTGGGCAAGCCTCCAAGCCACTCTGCCAACGGGGACAAACAGCACCAGTGTTTCCACAGAAATCCACAATTATTACGGCGCTTATGCCTAAAAATTTATTTTATCTGCTGAATCTCACTTTTGCAGATGTGTCAATTCCCACATCCATGGTCAGCAGGTTTGTTGCTGCAGCTCTGGCCTGGACACCCACAACCCTCCTCTGTCCCCTTCCCCATGTGACTACTGTCGTGTCCACCTCCGCATTCCTGGAATTCCAGCCCCATCCCTGGAAGATTTTAAGGCCAGGCTGGATGGGCCTCTGAGCAACCTGATCTAGTGGGAGATGTCCCTGCCCATGGCAGGGGGGTTGGAATTAGATGATCTTTCAGGTCCCTTCCAACCCTGACAGTTCTATGATTCTATGATTCCCAGGGCTTCACCTACACCACTGCACTGACTTTTCAGCATGATGCTAGACTGGCAGCACCTCTGGCCATGCGCAGGAATTCACAAGCTGGGACCATGCCAGAAAAATGTAGGGTCTTGGGAGTTCAATGGAGCTGGGGAGGCAGGAGACGGTTGCTTCTTAGGTTGCTGTCACAGACGTAATCTGCACTTCAGGTCCCAGACTCATCCCTTCTAACTTCAGGTGCTTAACTGAGGAGCCTAAATTAGGAGGCTGGTCACTTCAGTGGCCCTTGACAGCCCTGGAGAGAAAGCAGGAGAAGGCAAGCAAGGGGTTGCAGGTGTCCCTCTCCTCCTGCCAACTGCTGAGGGAGCCACAGGGCTCTGCCTCCAATTTTGGGAGCCACCACAGCCCCATTTAGGGAGAAGGAGCGTGACTCTTGGCGCTGGGAACCCCTCTGAGCCTGGCATCACTGCTCCCAGCCTCCCCCAGCACTTCAGGCCCACAGGCCCATACCACACAAATAATCTTCCTTTCTTCAAGAGACCTTTCTTGGCATAACAGGTGTCTCAATGTAGGTAAAGTTGATTGAATCAAATTCCAGCGAGTAAGGGTCTGCCCTTTTCGGAGGAAAATGGGACGGTGTTCTTCCCGTCAACCAAAAGGTGCACAATCCAGCTTTTCTGCAACATTCTGCTCCTCTGCAAAACCTTGGCTGAAGAGGACCCAAACTTCCACAACCCAAAACATTCAGATAATTATTCAGGGTTTCCACCAAGGCCCTACAGGGTGGCGGCCCACCACAATTTCATTTTTTACCCCTACACATTTCCTTCCCTGGAAGCCTCCACCCACCATTAACTTCATCTAAGATAATGCCAAAAGAAACAAAGTTGTCTTTTTCTTATATAAAACATTCAAGTTTCTACCACAGAAACCACCTGATGGCTCAATTTTCACTCTTCCTTAAAAATCCTGTGGATAACTCATGGTAAATACAAAGGCAAAAAAAGTACTGATTGCTACACGCAGCTGATGCAGAACCTGCAGCTTTGCCTATAACTGGCTGGTTTCTGTCACTGCTGTTTTCTAAAGAAAACATCTTGGCACAGAGTAAACAGTTTAAAACAAGGGAGTTTTTGAGGGTGACAGAAATACCGAGCAGAGGATGAGTCAGGTCCACATTTCCTACTAGCTACTGAAAATAAATGGAGCTTTCTCAGCTCCGGCTTTGTGCAGGGAACGGGTGTAGGTGTTGAATCAGGGGGGAAGTAGTGTAATAGCAGGGAGTGTATTAGTAATATGTACTTAGAAATCATAATAAGGCTGAATCACAAGTTACTCAGCACTTTCCCCATTTATAATCTTGAAAGCTTGTTATGACTAATGCAATAGGCACTGACCTGGCTCAGCATATAGCTCTTTAAACAAACACAGACGCTGCAGGGCCAAATCATCGCATGCCAGGGCTTGCACCACCTGATTTGAGATGCCTGTTATGGATACGGGAGTCTAGACCTTTTCCCTGGGTGCCGAGCTCTAGCATGCAGGGGCAGTTAGTGGTCTTTGGAGATGCTCCAGAAAAACTCACACTGAGAAGAAAGAGGATTGAAGAGGTGCATGCCATGGCTCCCTCCACTCCGAGCTCGGAGGCTAACCTCTCTCCTTCAAAAGCAGAGCAAGCCTGCTTTTTTATGCCCCAAAAGCCGGCTGGCAGGCACAGCTATGTCTCTTTATACAGTAATGCAGTGGCAGGAGTGCTCATCCAGCGTGTGGGAGACCCAAATTTGATCACAAAATCCCTGTCTGCCCGCAGGGACCCAGGCTCCTGCCACCCTGTAGCTGGAGGAGCCATGAAATAGGAAGTTTAAAAAGATGCTGGACCAGATGCCTGAATTCCTCCCTCCTGAAGAGCACAAGGATGTACCAGCTCCTTCTTCCTGGCCAAGTAATTTCTACTTTTGTTATGAAAAAGAAAGGAAAAGGGATTGTCCCAGCAAGGGCAGAGCACGTAGAAAACTGACCAGGGATTTAGCCCCACCTCACGCGTGTGTGGGAACAACAGGACAGCCAGCACAGGGCGGCACATTGCTCTCCCTGTCCTGCTGCCGTTGGGCATTAAAAGAGCTGTTGCTGGGCTTGTGAGCGACCTGGTTTTGTAGGCTCAATATGACAAGGAGGAACACCTCCTCCATGGGTCCCAGTAGAGCTTCAGTCCAAGGCAGATGCCTGCGTGCCCAGCGCTCTCCCTGTGCCCAGGAGCTGAGTTACCCCTGCCCAGGGTTTGGAAATGGAAAATGGAACCGCTTCCAGAACTTCATCTCCTGCAGTACAGGGCAGTGAAGGAGCAGCAGATTTGAGGCTCTCAGCCTTGGAACAGCTTCCCAAATTCTTTCTGATTCCTGTTGGAAGTACTCAGGCTCCTCATGAGCCTGGGCTTTAATGGTTTACTGCTGCTTGCCTCTCTGCTCAGAAAAAGCAACCTGTTGTGTACTGTTGAGGTTCAAACCTGCTTCTGCTTTGAACTGCAAAGCCATTCCCACTATTACACGCACAATTTTTCAAAATTCAAGGAAAGGAAATACACTACAATTAAAAATATAAACTATTGCTTTTTATATAAAAATATAAACTATTGCTTTCAGTTTATGCGCTTTCTGGAGCAAGGAATTAGTGTTGTACTCGAAACATACTCTTCTCATGGAAAAGTAGGCAGGAATTCTTGTGTTTTGCCACACACAATGTCAGCATTTCAGCAGACAAAATCTGAATCTCTTTCCACCTCATTCATTAATGATACTTCATATGTAATCTGTATTAGCAGAGCCATCGGCTCCAAAGATGCCCACAAATAACCATTTGTACATGTACATAGTACATGACTTCAAAGAGGAAGGAAAGATGCTAAAATTAATCTAGCTGCCTAGGAATTTGCATTGTCTCCATCACTGTAACACCTGAGCACCTCACCATCAGAAATATTTTTATTATCATAACATCCTCATGCGGTCGGGAACCCAGCTTCCTTAGGAAACTAGGTTTATGCAGCCACACTGTCCATCTGCCTGTCAGTCTCCCTGCAAACAACTTTTGGCCAATTTCAACCAAATTTAACAGCAAAACCCGTGCCCAGCCAGTCAGGGTCCCAGGCCCTGCTGAGCCTGGTGAGGACCACAGCCCCTTCAGCCTGGGATGCAAGGGGTCTGTTCCTCCCTGCGGCATACACTCAGAGCTGTAGGGACAGCTTGGGCAGCCGCTGCCTATGAATCCTGTTTGCTTTTGTGGAAAGTACCCAGGACACGTTTGGAAAGGGTCTCTCAGCCGACTCCCCTGCCCAAGGCTGGCTACGTGCTGTCACCATGAAGGCAGCGGGGAGAACAGGGTATGTCCTCCCCATCTACGCTGTGAGTCAGTGCGTGCTTCCACCAGTGTCCGTAGTAGCAAGAGCCTAACCTTTCTCCCCGGTTTTACTAAAGTAAAGCACCTGAGCATGGCATTGCATCCATATAATGTCAATGCAAAAGGGGTTCAGTGTCAGACCTGGACCTGCCACAGGGCGTACCTGTATCCCAAATAGCATGTGCCATGGCAAGGAAGATATTTGTAGCAGAATCGGGAACTGAGCCCACTCTTTAGCATTTCAAATCCGTGCCTTAACTGCAAGCCTGTCTTGTTTCCACCTTTATATGCTGGAAATGAAATAAAAAGTCAACAACAGAATGATTTTTCTGTGGGGACACCTTTCTGTGCTTTGCTAGTTGTGGATGATACTTAGGTACTGTTGCATACTTGGTATGTCCAAAAGGAACAGAGTACCTGCATAAAGCTATTCAAAAAAATGTGAGACCTTCAAAATGTGTTTTGCTTAACAGCCCTCATGGTTTGTACACTCAGAAGGGCAGACGCTCCACTATCTCTTCCTAATCCTCACAAGTAAAATGGCAGAGAGCATACACGCATACGACTACGTGATGGATGTTTCTTATGTCTATTATGTGTTAGAACTCTTCCTGTGAAAAGGAACAGCCACCACAGTATATGTATACTGAGCAAACGTGTGAAAGTATTTTGCTTTTTGTCTTTGCGAATGGAGTAAACAAAGTTCAGCAATCTGTGAAAAATTATTATTGAAAATTGGCAAAATTATAATTCTATAATATATTATCCCCAGATTTCTTAAAAAGGATGAAGTTTTCCATTATCTGCTCTGAAAAAGATAAGAAAAGCGTGACATCCTCAATGGTTTAGAAAGGGCCTTTAGTATTTATCTGCCTGACTGATGAAGGTTGAGTATTTTTAAAAAGTGTGGTATTCTGACATCAGTCTGACAACACTACACCTCTGAACTGCACTTAAAAATAAATCCTTTCTTCTTTCATTATTCTGTCATGATAATGTGAGTAATGTGAACTACAAAAGTATTCTTCATGTTCCAGGCTGGATATGAATGATAAAAACCAAGGGGCGATATTTCAACCTCTGTTAATGGGCCTGTCCTTTTTTTTTAATCCTACCTAAAATGCAACCCAAATAAAACAGACACAACAGCTGATCTGCATAGCACTGAAAAACTTGCTTTGTTGCAGTGAATAGGTCTTGCTTAAAGCATGTTAGCTGCTCTACTGCCCTGGCCAACATAAAATATACCCTAGCATATGGGTATTAAAAAAAGATTATCATTTTGAATCCTCATGAAGCTCCGTCCTCATGATGTGCTATGCATTTTCTGCTAAAGATCTTCTAAAGGTTAGGTCCTGTCTTTTCTTTCTTGAATCCCAATTTACCCTTATAGAAGTGAGAGGAGAACTGGACTCTTCAAAGAAGGAAATAATAGG
Source organism: Dromas ardeola (assembly GCA_013398915.1). Taxonomy (NCBI): domain Eukaryota; kingdom Metazoa; phylum Chordata; class Aves; order Charadriiformes; family Dromadidae; genus Dromas; species Dromas ardeola. The sequence continues at coordinate 164,530 of VYZM01000248.1, read as the reverse complement.
GCCAGAAACTGCGAAAAGGCTTAAGTGTCAGTCTAATTTGTATGTACGTGGGAGAATATGTAAGTTCTAAAATTGCTAGGCATTTGCTTAAAATAAGTGCTTAAACAGTTTGTGTTTATGTTTACATATTCCCATATCACATACTATAATTTTCATCTGGTTTAAAGCAATTCACTCATACTTACTCAGAAACTAATTCTCTTTTAGCAGGGTATTTTCCTTCCCTTTCTTTTGCAAATTGCTTAGAGTTTCTTAAAATACCTATTTAAAAGCTTCCCTGCACAAAAAAAATAGTTAGTTATATCTTTAACATCAGGAAATGCACGCAGTAAGAACATAATAAGTAATAAAATCAGTGTTGATAGAAAAATAAATATAGCACTTTTGCCTGGGTTAAATGTCAGATGTAAGGAAGTGCTGAGCATCCTTACTTCCTATAGAATCACTCATCCTTCCTCTACTGAGGCTGTTTGCAAAGAGGCTGTTATTAAGTCTGGGAAAGGATGTGGCAGCAAAAGATGGTAAAACACTTGAACACATGTGTGTTGCGGATCTTTCTACTATGAGCAACATTTATTTCACAAAGAGAGCAAACGCCACGTCCAATGAAGAAAAGTAACCCACCGGTTTCCATAATTGTAGTGGGGCTTAGGTAATGCACTATGCAGTGTTTGATTTAAAACGTTAAAATATTAAAAGAAGTTTTCTATAGCATAGTGTTCCTATCAAAGTGAAATGACTCATAAGAATGCTAAATTCAAACCAGATGGGCATAAACACTCACTGAAAAAAATCAGATATTTAGAGGTCAGCATGGGTCTTCATAAAAATGAAGACCTTGTCTGAGTTACTGAAAAATGAACTTCAGTGATAAAAAAGAAAACAAAAGAAAATATTAGTGATTTTATTTTAATTATACAAGCCACTGTCAATTAGGAGAACTAACATTTACAAAACTTTACATTGCCGTTTTAATTCGAAAAAGATGGCCGTGGCAGTCCTTAGACTTCAGACAAACAGCAGCGCGGTGTCTCCCGCGCAGGGAGGGAGTGAGGGATGCGGGAGTTCAGAAATGCCACGCTAATATTCTGCAACAATCCCTGTGCTTCCCACTGAGGAGTAACCCCGATTACGGATTTGTACGGGACAGAAACCCTCCGCCCCAGCTCAGCGGCATGATGCCAGCCGTCGCTTCCCTTTGAACCAGACCACGGTGGGGGGGGGGGGGGGGGCGGAGAAAACTCTCGTTCCTGCTATCATACCAAAAAAGTTCATGCCACCCAACATCGCTGCCGCTCTGTTGTTAAACGTGTGTGTTGTTTTGCTTTCCTTTCCTTGTTTCATCCATTGCTCTCTACCATTTACAGATTGTCTGAAGCGTGTACTTTTTTTAAACTTTTATACCCTACCAGAAGAAAAATATGTGGGCTCAAAATTAATATTGTTTTTGACTTATGGTGAGATTCCAGTAATGTTTAACTTGGATCACTAGACCTGCGCATTTTACAGAGAGCAGAAAGGAATACTTTTTGAGCCGAAATGTGTAATGGGAGTTCCCTACTGTTTTGTTGCTGGGATCTTGGACAACAAGAAAAATGATGAGCATATAACTTATTCTTTTTAAAACATACAGACCAACTAAGTGGAGAAAATAAGGGTTCTACCCATGCCATAAGCTATAAAGGCATACGCTTGTATCCCTGTTCCCTGATTAATTTGTTAACCGCTACCATTCAACCTCCTAATAAAAAATGATTGTTCAATGTATATTACTGTCAACGATTTTACATTCCAAACCATAATCTCTTGGGGCACAAGTCAGCAAAAGATATGTGTGGCTTCCATCGTGCAGAAGCCCACACAGTGCCGTGGAAAACGATTTTTCTGGGCTTCTGGGGCCTCCTGCAAGAGGGCCATGATTTTATTTTGCAGAAAAAAACTGCCTGTACATTTGGCCTATGTGTTACTGCCGTTAGCAGCGTTCTAAGTCTAAAGGTAAGGGGTGAGACTTGGCCCCAGCAGTGTCACTCAGAGTTTTGCTGGCGGGATTAGAGAAGCGAACATTGCCTGCAATGTGCAGGGTGATGCTTTGCAGGGCAAGCTCCAGAGCTGTCATTACAGTATCCTGAAGGCTGCATAACGCAAATATTACACATCTTCCCTTTGGTGGCTCTTTATGATTGATCCTTTGTTCTGCTGTAACTAAAAACATTGCTTGGAGATCAGACCCCTTTAACCAGGCACTGCTGCACGCATCTAACTAGGGAACCTGCCTTTGAAATGCTTTGAGTCCCAGCAGCTCTCTCCAAATCACACACATGACTGTCGTAAGTGGGATACCTAGACTCATAGAATCATTTAGGTTGGAAAAGACCTTTAAGATCATCAAGTCCAACCATTAACCTAACACTGCCAAGTCCACCACTAAACCATGTCCCTGAGCACCACATCTACACATCTTTTCAATACGTCCAGAATGGTGATTCCACCACTTCCCTGGGCAGCCTGTTCTAATAATTGACAACCCTTTTGGTGAAGAAATTTTTTCTAATACCCAATCTAAACCTCCCCTGGCGCAACCTGAGGCCATTTCATCTCGTTCTATCACTTGTTACTTGGGAGCTGAGACCAACCCCCACCTCACTACAACCTCCTTTCAGGTAGCTGTAGAGAGCGAGAAGGTCTCCCCTCAGCCTCCTTTTCTCCAGGCTGAACAACCCCAGCTCCCTCAGATGCTCCTCACAAGACTTGTGCTTGAGATGCTTCACCATCTTTGTTGCCCTTCTCTGTACTCGCTCCACACATTAGCTCCTTCAGCATCCTCACGGATAGGCCTAAATATTTCAGAGAAGGCTGGAGGAAAACACAATGGCCAGGCCCCTAGCATTTCTGCTTCCTTGAAACAGCCCAGAGATTTTTTAAAAAACACAGGATAACCTAGGGCAAGCATCAGTTAAAATCTCTATTTTCTAAAGCTCAGATGCCTAAAGCCACATGTGGTGAGTTGCAAAACTTGGACTTGCCTCTCTCTGAAGGACAAGCAGGTAAGAGTTCAAGTGCAAGGAAGTAGCTGGTGGGTGAGGAAGGGACTGAGATGAAGGGGCAGGGACCCAGGGTAATGGCCAGGAAGAAAAGGCAACAGGAGTGAGTGTTGGGGGAGAACTGATGAGAACTTCTGGCCAAAGGGAGAACCATGCTCCGGATGAGCCTTGGGGTGAGTCTGCTCACCAGGTGTGAAGGAGAGCTTGTACAGCCCAGTGAAAAGTTTTCAGCGCATACGGTGACCAACATCTATGGGGATCTCCAACGCATCATAAAATCATAAACCGGACATGGGAAAAAGCTGGAAGAGCACTCCCTGGCCACCAGAGGCTATTTCCTCGGTTTCCTACAGGGGAGCTCCCTGGAGGACATTCAGGCAAGCGTTGTGAACTGGAAGTTAAGGAACATTTTGCATGCTTTGGCATACCTGGGCATCGCCAAGGGTATAACGTAATCGTTGCCCCGAATGACAATCAGAGCACCCAAAGCATCTTCTCTGAGGCACCCTGAAAGCCACCGGGGTCAACCAAAGCAAAGCTGATGATAATGACATTCAAACGCTTGCGGGCAAGGGAAGAGCATGATAGGAAAGAGGTGGCGAAGCTGGCCCACCACAGCACACCCTAGCAGGACTGGCAGGAGGGGCCAAGCACAGGCTCTGATGGGCCAGAAAACCAAGGCATGACTTCCAAGGAGGTAGACTTTGGTGTCTCCAAAACTCTGGGCAGTTAGAAAGATGCCAAGCTCAGCAGTCAGCTACAGCAAAGCAGTACTGAAATCACTGCACATCGGGGGGCTGCCGCGGGTGAGGGACTCATCCTTTCTGCTCCCTGAAATGACACAACAAAACAAACGCTGACAAAAGAAAGATGTAATGACCTGGCAGAAAAAGGAAGGTTGCGGGAGGGAGGAGACATCAGGAAATCAGTCTGTTTGCAGAAGACTAGCAGGTCAGCTGTCCTGGCAGCATCTTCATAAATATTTCTCTTAATGCTGAAACAGTTTAGTTTTATAAGCATGGGATCCTCTCATGTGGTTACTGAGCATGAATCAAAGACGTTGTGGCTCAGCACTGCCCTATTTTTTATTGTGCTCTCTTGAACATCCTGGGGTTGCACAGCCCCAGCAAGCGCAGGGGCGCTGGAGGCTGGGACCACCCCCCCTCCTCTTGCCCCCCTGGTGAAGGTGACCAAGTGTCACAGCCCTGGGTCACAGAAATCCCCCAGAAAGGGGGATTTGAGGAGTAGCGTGAGGCCAGGCCACCAAGTGGAGGAGGCTGGTGGGGGAAACGGGCAGAAAAAGGTGCTGGGGAGTCATGGAGCCCCACTGAGCTGTGGCAGCTCAGGCTCGGCACAGGGAGCTGCTGTTGTCCCACCTCTGTCCCCCTGCCCACCCAGCTGGCCCACCACAGAGCTACAGCCCTCTTGCCTCGCACTAGTTGTCCTCCCATTTCTCCTCACCATCATCCTCATGTTCCCAAACCTCAGGACCATCACTGCAAAAGGGAAGGTAGCCAGAGCCGAAAGCCCAGCAAGGGCAGGGCATCCCCAAAGGATGGTGGGGACAAAGCCTGAGCGAGGACCGTTGGCTCTGGGACAAGCAGAAAAGAGAGAACATCTGCTCCGTCTGAAATCGAAGGAAAAATAATAAAAGCAGGCCATTCATTTTTACTTATGTATCTGTCTGGTTTCACTTTCTAGTTTTCCTGCCACAATTTTTGAGCTACAACTAATGGGATTTTTCCAATCCAAACAAAACAAGCAAACCAAACAAAATAGCCCTGCGGGATTGCTGCAAAGGGCGAGGGGGAGAGGTAGGCTTGTGAGAAGGAAAGAGTGAGACTGCAAGTGCAGCACTCTTATCTGCTCTTTTGTTAGATGATTTTTAAATAGCTGTGACCCTTTTTTTTATTCTTCTTTCTGTTTTGGGGTGGCAAATAAGACAAAAAACCTGTTTTAAGCAGGGTTTGTGCTTAAGCTTATTTCTCGGTTCTGGTTGACAAAATGCACCGAATAACCCTGGTCCCTCAATTGCTCCAGCTGGTGCCAGAGCTCTCGCTTGCCTCAGGACATGGCTGAGGAGACAACAGGACCCCCTGTGGTGGGAAGTGCTCCCCCCTGCCCCAGGACATCTATCACCTGAGCTGTAGAGCTGTACGCTGTGCTCAGACATGCCGGGATGGAAAAGCTGGGCCAGGCAGAGCAGGATCCTCAGGTGGATGCTCTCCCACCCCTCATTAGGCAGTGAATAAGTGCCTTCTCTGGGTCCAGCCATGGCGGTGGAGAGGACAGTCACCTCCCACCGCATCCCGCTGCTTGTCATTGCCTTTCCGACGGATGGGATCCCTGCCCCAGGCTTGTGGCAATGGGGTGGTCACCTCCACTGCTCACAAAGCGCCCTCTTGGCTCTGCCCTCAGGGAAACTGCACAGGCAAGCTCTGAAGAAACACGCTGGCCCCACCAGCAAAACACTCGTGGTGCTGCCATGGTGCCATGGCCTTCCCCACCGCTGAGGTGCAGAGGGGAGGTCCCCTCTGGAGAGCTCCAGGCGATGCAGCCTCCTTCATTGTGAAACCCTGGGCCTGCTGAAGGCTGTGGTAGGACTCCACTGGACGTCAATCAGTCCAAGGTTTCACCCCACCAGTCAATTACTAACACGTTTTGTAAAAACAGACTTAGATAAGGTTCAATAAATGTCTTTGGGTGATTTCAGATTGCTTTTTCTGATTTAGGAAACTGATTTGCTTTCTGAAAAATGCCCATGCAAGTTTCACACCTTTTTTTTTTTTTTTTTT